>PIJE02000053.1:246951-276951 GCA_002895965.2 Coryphaenoides rupestris
GTGTACACCGGGCAACATACTCGCTGGCTTTGAACTCCAACCCCTTGTGTGCAGCTGCAGACACTCACTGAGGAACGAATTCTGTCTGAATGGGATTTCAAAAAGTGAATGCATGATCAAAGGTGCTATCAAGCTTTCCACATCTGTTGAAATGTGAGTCTAATGAGGATATTCAAGTGCTTGATATTACAAGTTCATAGTATGCATAGAATCTTTATGATATCCGGAGTAAATGACCTGCGTCCATCTGTGTCACGCTCAATCTGTTTATGTGTCTTTGTTTTCCACTGCATGCTCGTCAGCAGTTTTGTGTGTCCTCTGGTGAGCGCACATCTCTATTTGTTTTGTTTTGTTTGTGTTACTTTCTGACGTGGAGCACCAGCACCACCACCACTACCACCACACTGCCGCCGCCGCCGCCATCCAACACAAACACTCACTTGGCGCCTCGCGAAGGTCAGGAGCTGCAGTGGTTTCATGATCAACCGCTGCCAGATCCTCTCACGTCCACGAGGCTTTAGTTAGGACTGATCTCACTGCTTTCCTTCCATTCTAATGGGACTGTGTGTATGTGTATGTGTGTGTGTGTGTGTGTCTCTCTCTCTCTGCAGTGTCATTCCAGCGACAACTATGGGATCTACCACACCAGCCCGACTCAGCCCAGCCTGACCCGGCCCGTGGTCTTGTGGTCGCAGCAAGACGTCTGCAAGTGGCTGAAGAAACACTGTCCACACAACTACCTGACCTACGTGGAGGTCTTCTCGCAACACGCCATCACAGGTCAATACAATGTCCAAATAAACAATCAGTCTTTTGTGACTTTGCGAGTCAAAACCTTATCGTTTAGTCCGTTCTGTTTTCTTTTGAAGTGTTATTTATAAATCAAGACGTGATATGCTTTTACTTTGGTGGTGAAAGCTTTGAAAAGCTGCGATATACTAATTTACTGTTGTGCAGTAGTTAAGTGTGGCAGTTTAGAAGCGGACACGCGGGACACCGCATCGCTGGACGTAGCATGTCATTTGACTGTCACAGCAATGCCTGTGATTAGCGTTGTGGCTCAGCACGCCAGGGTGTTGACGTGACGTGTTGACGTGTCTCTCTGTGGGTTCTGCAGACCTTCTCCAGTGCATTTGTTTTGGTGAGTTGACTCTTCTTCTTCTTTGACCGTTTTGGTGTGTTTGTTTGTGTGCGGCAGGCCGAGCGCTGCTGCGTCTGAACGGGGAGAAGCTTCAGCGCATGGGTCTGGTGCAGGAGACCCTCCGGCAGGAGCTGCTGCAGCAGGTCCTCCAGCTGCAGGTGCAAGAGGAGGGCCGGAACCTGCAGCTGCTCAGCAGAGGTGAGGCTGGGGGGGCGGCGGCGAGGGGCCAGGGACCGGGGGGCCAGAGGCTGGGGGCCAGGGGCCGGCATGGTGTGTATATGGGTGTGTGTGTGTGTACGTGTGTGTGATCAAGAGCCAAATGCAAAAAAAAATCTAATCGAGAGAGCACTTTTGTTTGATTAGTTGTATTACTCTCAAATGTCTACAAACATATATTCTATTTTCTCCACAGGTTCGTTTGGGAACAAACCATAACAGGGTTTATGATGAGGTGAATTCTGTGGACGTCGCCGGGCAAGAAAGAAAGAAAGAAATGTAAATTATGGACGAACTTCAATGGGATTCGTGATTTAGGTCAAAACTACGTTCTGTGACCGACAGGCCTATAGTGAGAGATAGAGTTGCGTTGACTTTGTAATTCACTGATCTATACTGTGGTTAGTGTTGTGAATTTTAATAAAACATATTTTTTGGTATATTATCATATTGCTCTTTGATAAATAAAAGATCCATCTCTGGCGTCTTTATCCCTTTGCCTGTCGCAGAGAAATTTTTCAACTTGTACTTTTTTTTTATATAAAATAAAAATGAACTTGAATATGAATGATGAATACGTCATCATTTCATGGGCAGATCTGTATGCCTTTAAAAAATATAATAATAAGAACTCCATTACCCACAATCCACCGCGACGAGGCTCCCGTAACGTAAGCGCATTAATGGCGGACGCGCGCAGCGGACGGCGACTTTGAAGCGCGTCCCCATGGAGACGGAGGGCGGGAAGATGATGTCATCCCGCTCGGACAGGTAACTCTTTATATTATATCTACATTTATTAAGGTGACTTTTAATACCTTTCACTGTAAATACATCATAATAAGCTCGTCTATTTCTATATTAATCTATATGATCTATATCAGCATTTAAACGGAGCCTCAGCTACACAGTAGGCGACAGGGAAACCGTCCACTTTTCTCGATGCTTCGATGTTAAAATTCATTTATTTATTACAATATATCGTGTTAAATAATACGAGTGTTAGCCCACTTTAATGTGATTATAGATACAGGGGTGTCAAACATGCGGCCCGGGGGCCAGCTGCGGTCCACCAGATCATCCAATCCGGCCCGGGAGGCAATTTCATAAAACGGATTGGACGGTTGGATGGACTCATCTTTTTCTGGTTGATTTCTTCACTTTATTCATAATCACACAAAAATTGTGTGGTCGTAGCTCTTACGAATAACCACTAAGCTGCACGAGTTGTAAGAGTTTCATAATTATGTATTTTCATGGTGTTTTGTTTGTTTTTTGTGTTTGTCCGCCCCCCGCTAAGTAGCATTTGGTCTGTTCTGGCCCTCAACCTCAAATGATTTTGACAACCCTGGATTATACTGATCAACTGTACAAGCCAAACAATAAGAAGGAGAGTGAACGAGGCTGGGTTCCCCTTTAAAGCTTAAGTGGTCTGATGCTGTTATTGGAAAGATTTACCTAACTTGTTATGGTCATAACAAGTTAGGTCAAGTTATTATTCAGATTTACTCAATTGTATTAAGAGGGTATTCATTCATTCATTCATTTCATAACCAATATTAAAAGAACAACAACATGTTCTGAGTGCTCCCCTGTAATCCTACCCCATGGGGCACACAGACATCCACTTGAGAACCATAATTATCTTTATGTCATTATCTTAATGTAGACAGAGGACTACTGTACTGTACTTCAGACCAGTGACCAGTTACAAAAGAACCACATCCAGTGGAGTTACAGTAGATGTGACTCAGTTCTGAGGGAAACACCTCGACCTGTTCTGGAGAACCAACCACCACCACCACCATGTGGGACAAACAAGTCCTTCCCTCTGGTCACTGGTGCTGCTGTCCACACAGATCCTCCTCCTGTTGAAGACCCTCTCAGCCTGCAGGTTAACTGAGGGGAGAAAAACAAAAATACACAAAAAAACACATAATTTGTACAATATTATATACATCAGGACAACAAAGGGGCAGCATTCCTAATAGGCTGCACTTAATGCTTTGAAGGTGGTTATTGTAGAGGTTTAAATGCGTTACATCTAGAATTGTAGGCCTTAGTCTTGACTTTACTCAGGTAGGTAGCAGACAGTTCAGTAGTTTCAGACGTGATGACTCTGGAGCTAAACTCTGGAGCTACAGAATCTCTGGCCACAGATGAGAGCTTGCTTCATTGTTGTTGTTGTTGTTGTTGTTGTTCTTGGTGCTGTTGTAGTGTCCTATAATAATCAGAGGTATTTATTTCCACCCCCACGTCTTCTCTTATAGCGGCTGTATTGTTGTGGAAGCGATGCTGAGATAATCGCTGAGATAAAACTGGGAAAGAACAACAGATAAAAATAGCTGCAGTTAGCTAAGCCGGGGTGCGTGTGAGGTGAGGTGAGCGTAAACTGACTGGGATTTGGGTTTGATTCTCGGTGCCCTTGGTAGCTGTGAGTCCATGGTAAATGGATTGCATTTATAGAGCGCTTTTATCCAAAGCGCTTTATAGTATTGCCTCACATTCACCCATTCATACACAGACGGCGGTGTATGAATGCAACCATGCAAGGTAACAACCAACACGTCAGGATCAGTTAGGTGGTGTCTTGCTCAGGGACTTAGCTAGGAGGGGGAGGAGCCCGGGGATCAAACCAGCAACCTTCCTGTTGCCAGACAACCGCTCTTACCTCCTGAGCTACTGCTGGCCCAAGATTCAAGATTCAAAGTTTAATTGTCACATTAAACTTCTTGGGCAAACGCTCGATTCACTGCGTTGGTCTTTCCCTCGCCCGGACGGCGATGGAAGTGATGTAATAAAGTCTGAGATGCAGAGAGTCAGCAGAAGTTCAGATCGTTCAGGAGACCTGTAATCAAAGATCAAATAGAAGTGTGTGTGTGTGTGTGTGAGTGGGTGTCTGTGTGTGGGGGGGTGTCTGTGTATGTGTGCGTGTCTGTGTGTGTGTATGTGTGCGTGTCTATGTGTGTGTGTGTGTGTGTGTGTGTGTGTGTGTGTGTGTGTCTGTGTGTGCGTGTGTGTGTGTGCGTGTGTGCGTGTGTGTGTGTGCGTGTGCGTGCGTGCGTGTGTGTAAGCGTTTTGATGGAGTAAGCGTATGATGATGACATGACATGATGACACACGATGCACCTGGCTGACGGCATGCACACACACACACACACACACACACACACACACACACACACACACACACACACACACACACACACACACACACACAGAGTAGTAGTCACCTGTGCTCCCTTGTTTAAACATGTTGTGCTGTAACCTACCCGTGTGTGTGTGTCATGTCATGTGTTCGTGTGTGTCTCCCCCCCCCTTCCCCCCACAGCGGTAGCGGGGGCGAGGACTCTCTGGACCAGCTGTTGCCCACCACTGCCACCGCCGCCACTGGTACCAGTGGCAGTACCAGTGGCGGTGCCAGTGGTGGCGTCCCGCGAAGGAAGAGCGCCACGTCCCAGAGCAAGACGGAGCCCCCGCTGCTGCGGACCAGCACCCGGACCATCTACACGGCGGGCCGGCCCCCCTGGTACGACCAGCACGGCGCCCAGTCCAAGGAGGCCTTTGTCATCGGTAGGAGACCCGAGGATATCATTACCTACACACACACACACACACACACCACCCTTCCTCATCCCCCTCCACCCCCACAAGCTGCCCTCTGTTAGTGCTGTGTAATGTATACCACAGGTAGAGCCAAGCCCCTCCCCCTGATGTATTGTTTGGCGTGGTCGTTCCACCTGGCCCGGTGTAACCTGAACGGCCGTTTGGGCAAATAACATCTTAGAAATGTCCTCTTAACACGTTCAAAATCAAACTCGACGTTGAACGTGTTAAGAGGACAGTTTGTTTTGGTGTACTTTTGTATTTCTGTGTTGTATTATTGTGTTCCTTGTCTAGCACTTCTAGTTCTATGTTTGCCCCATGCTCCCTGCTGTGTCTCTGTATCTGTAATCACCCCTCATGTCTCTATAGAAGTCTGCTTCCCCAGTCAGTCCTGGTCGGTTCATTGTTATGTGTTCAGTTCAGTGTCAGTTTGAAAAGCTTTTGTCTTGGTTTATCCAGGTTACCTGTACCTGTTTATTTATTAAATCATCATCACCTGCCTGGCTGTCCTCCTGTCCTGACTACCCCGCACCATCCACCGTAACAAAAGTATACTTTGGCATACTTAAGAGTAGGCCTATACTTTGGGATACTTTAGAAATGTTGTGTTAACACGACATTTATAAGATGTTTTTTACTGCTCAAATTGCCTTCCATTCTCATGTGCTACGCGAGATTCCTCTTCCCAAAGTATACTTTATTTGTTTCTTAATTAGACACTATGCTACACATGATTAGAAGACATACACACACACACACACACTGATAAGTGTCTTCGCTGCGGTGTCTCCTGCAGGCCTGTGTGGGGGCAGTGCTTCGGGGAAGACCACCGTGTCCAACAACATCATCGAGGCTCTGGACGTGCCCTGGGTGGTCCTGCTGTCCATGGACTCCTTCTACAAGGTGCTGCTTGTTCATCACGTTCTTTAACGAGTACTTACTGAACAATGATCAAGCGGTGGGTTGAATTCGGAAGTAATTAAAAGCGAGAAAATCACAACCAAATGTGTGTTGAGTTATTAATATGTGTAGGGAGTTTGCAATAGGCACATTTCCACCATAGTTAAACTACAAACAGCTTCTGTTCTAAGGCCATTTGCGCTCGGCCCAGGAGAGAACAATGTGTTGGAGGTAAAGCATCCGACCCACAATCCTTCAGGGTAAACCACAACAATCACATGGCTCAGTGGGAGCGTCCATCTTGCTTTTCAAAGTAATCCCAGTCTATTGGCTGCCTGCTTTACACAGTGAATGTGTGTATTCTGTCGAGGGCTGGGCTATCATTCACTATTATTGTTTATTGTCCTTGAATGGTATTGTATCAGTAATGAAATGAAGCAAGTGACAGTATTATAGTAGTTCTAGTTTTATAGTATAAATTAATTGCAATGAGAAGATATGCCCTTAAAATGAACAAACACGAGACTTTAATGAGAAGGGAAAGCTTTCAGTTTTAGTCTGATACCGTACTTTAAATGTCCTTATACTTCAATGTAATAACCCAAAGTTAGACTGTTTAGAATGGCACTTCAAATTCATAAGCATATCGTCGTGCTATTTATCAATGTTGTATAAAACTATTCATTATTATTGCAATAATACATTGTTAATGCATGAGATAATACAATACGTGGCCCTTATTCTGACACGAGGGTAATTTAAAAACCTCCAACGAAGGCAACACACGCATACGACACAGGCGCACAGCCAAAATGTAAATCATTGCAAATATGTGGTTAGGTAGGAGAGAGTGAGATGTACAGATATCCACACCTTGTTCATACTGTGGGGTTGTTCCTCAACGTTATGTAAAACTCGCCGCGGTTTTGTGTGAACACTAGGTTCTCTGTGCGGAGGAGCAGGTGCTGGCCGCCAGCAACGACTACAACTTCGACCACCCGGCGGCCTTCGACATTGAGCTGCTGGTGGCCACGCTGCGGAAACTCAAGCAGGGCAAGAGTGTGAAGATCCCCGTGTACGACTTCATCACCCACAGGAGACACAAGGACTGGGTGAGCAACACAACGCAGCCCCTCTGGCGGAAGAAGATCTCTTGCTCCTGGGTTACAGATCAAAGTTTGACTATTTGCTTGTTTAGTGCTCTTGCTTTTCAGCTAAAAGAGAATGAACATCGTTATGAATATATCGAGGGCTATATCTAGGGCTCCAAACAAAGAAGACATGTTTTTGAATATTTAATGTCCTGCAAAATATAACTCATAATTTGAAACTCTGCTCTCTGTGTTCATTAATTCATTCCTTGTGTCATCTCAATAGAAAACCATCTACGGTGCCAGCGTCATCATATTCGAGGGAATCATGTTGTTTTCAGATAAAGAACTTCTTCAGGTGAGACGTGTTTTAGGCCGTTTGCTCGTCGAATCACCTGACTGTGTTTTGTGTTGCTAACCCCGGCGGCTCTGGTTCCTGGTCCTTCCTGAACCCGCAGCTGCTGGACATGAAGATCTTCGTGGACACGGACTCGGACGTCCGGCTGGTGCGGCGTCTCCGCAGGGACATCACGGAGCGCGGCCGCGACATCGAGGGCGTCATCAAGCAGTACAACAAGTTCGTGAAGCCCTCCTTCGACCAGTACATCGAACCCACCATGAGGCTGGCGGACATCGTGGTGCCCAGAGGTGAGACCCAGACGTGAAGTAACTTCCTGTTCCTGTAGAAGCAGGATGAAGTAACTTCCTGTTCCTGTAGAAGCAGGGTGAAGTAACTTCCTGTTTCTGTAGAAGCAGGGTGAAGTAACTTCCTGTTTCTGTAGAAGCAGGGTGAAGTAACTTCCTGTTTCTGTAGAAGCAGGGTAAAGTAACTTCCTGTTCCTGTAGTTTCCTTATAGTTTATTACAGAGGTCATCTTAATCGGTCATCTTTCTGTGTTTCAGGTGGTGGCAACATGGTGGCCATCGACCTGATCGTGCAACATGTTCACAGTCAGCTGGAGGAGGTGAGAGGATGCGTGTGTGCTTAGCGCCACCTTGTGGCTTGTCCACAGTTAACACCTGACAAGAAAATACATATTACATTGTCATTACCGAAATGTTTATTGACTTTCATTGAGTGAAATGACAACAACATGTCAGCCCGTAGCGTCTTTCAGCCTTTTATTAGATTCGTGTTGCATTTGTCCTTTTTGTGTTTTGAATGTTCTTTGTGTCTCTCTCACCGCGTCGCGTTCATGCAGCGTGAGCTCAGCGTCAGGTACGGCGACCTCTGCCCTCCGCGCTCGTCCTAGACGCAGTCAGTCAGCACTGTCTGACCACCCCCCCCCCCCGCATATCTGTCTGACTGTCTGTCTGTCTGTTTGTCTGTGGCGTGTAAACAGCTCCATCAAAAGCCATATTCAACAACTCCTTTGCTTCCCGTCTGTCTGAGCGACGTGGAAGCACCGGAGGGTTTAAGAGTTCAACCTAAACCTTCTCTATCCCTCCCCCCCCCTCCACCTCCAGGGCGGTCCTGGCCTCCGCCCAGCAGACGCAGCCGCTGCCCCAGACCCTCAGCGTGTTGGAGAGCACGCCACAGGTCCAGGGCCTGCACACAATCATCAGGTGAGGGACGTCTGGTGGGAAACCAGTGGACCAGTGTGACTCCATGGTGATGATGTTGTTGTTGGACGACAGGCAAGGTCTGTGTTCTGCAGCGCGACGCTCTTAACTCTTAGCTCGCGTTCCGCTGTCCTCTGCAGGGACAAGGAGACCAGCCGCGATGAGTTCATCTTCTACTCCAAGAGGCTGATGCGGCTCCTCATCGAGTACGCGCTCACCTTCCTGCCCTCGCAGGTGGGATGAGCATCACATATATGTATATATATATATATAGTATATAAGATAAGACACTTTATTGATCCCCTGGAGGGGAAACGTGGGTGTTTCCAGCAACAGAATGACAATAGAAAATAGAGATGCCAAGTAGAGATACAAATGCAATACAATACAAATGAAATACAATAGAGGGATTACAAACATAAACGTGTGACCGTGTGTGTGTGTGTGTGTATAATCAGGATGTAACGTTGCCCTGTGTTGTGTGTTCTACCAGCCGTGTACCATCCAGACCCCCCAAGGCCAGGAGTACGAGGGCCGCAGCTATCGAGGCAAAGGGGTGAGAGACATCGACCCCTCAGTGTTGTGACGAGGCCGCTTCCTGTCTGCCCCACAGGCCGACCGCTGTCACACTGTGCCTTCATCTGTCTCACTCTCTCTGGCTCTCTCTCACTCACGCTCCGTGTCTCTGTCTCTCTCTCCCCCGTCCTATCCATCTCTCTCTCTCTCTCTCGCTCTCTCCTCTCTCCTCTCGCTCTGTTTCACCCTGTCTCGCTCGCTGTTTCCTCTTCACCCCTGTCTCTGCCTCTCACTCCCCGTCTGTTCTCTCTCGCTCACTATTTCACTCTCACCCTGTCTCTCTCTCTCTTTCTTTCTGTCTCACTCTCTCACCCTGCTCTCTCCGTTTCTGTTTCGCTCACTGTTTCATTCTTTCACCCTCTCACTCCCCGTCTATCTATGTCTCTCTCTCTCACGCACTCTCTGTCTGTCTCACTCTCTTTCTGTGTGTCTCTCTCTCCCCAGATCACAGGTGTGTCCATCCTGCGGGCGGGCGAGACCATGGAGCCGGCGCTGAGAGCCGTATGTAAAGACGTCCGCATCGGCAAGATCCTGATCCAGACCAACCTGGACTCCGGGGAGCCCGAGGTGATTTGACAGAAATTCGGCCCTGGAGTCTCGGGGAGGAACGCCAAACGGCAAATTGTTTCCGTTGTTGTTTGGGTCGAGGGTTTTTTTTTCCTTCCCTCATTTGTACTGTTCTACATGGTCTCCTTGGTAACCAGATTTGCCCCTTTCCATCTTGTGTAACCATGGTAACCATGGTCTCCTCTCTCTCCTCCTCCTCCTCCTCCTCTCCCCAGCTGCATTACCTGCGGCTGCCCAAAGACATCGGCGAGGATCATGTCATTCTCATGGACAGCACGGTGTCGACCGGCGCCGCCGCCATGATGGCCGTGCGCGTCCTCCTGGTGGGTGGAGCCACGCCCCCTCTCCCGCCCACCCCCCACCTCCCCCCTGCACTCTGTTCCTCAGGCGATAACAGCTACATGGCCACTCCCCGTTTCCCTCGCAGTGCAATGAAGCTAGTCATGATGACTGCGTCTTAACGTCGCTTCCTTAATTGTCCATCCATTCTAATAAGGTGTAAAGTAATAACCAATACGGTGCACTCTTATGAGTGAAATAATCGCCCGTATTTGAAGCATTTACTCTAATATCTGACGATGATGGATGCATGTATGTATGTACGCCATTTCGTGTACGTCTTTTTAATCAATAAGTGTCTCACAACACCACGAGTGGCTACGTGTGCTAACTGGTAACTGAGCCGGTTATACGCGCGTGTCGTCTGCCTGCAGGACCACGAGGTGCAAGAGGAGCACATCATGCTGGTGTCGCTGCTGATGGCCGAGCTGGGCGTGCACTCGGTGGCCTACGCCTTCCCGCGGGTCAAGATCATCACCACGGCGGTGGACAAGGGCCTGGACCGCCTCCTGCACGTCATCCCGGGCATCGGTACGTCCGCCGCCCGCCTCGCCGCGGGGTCACCGAGCGTGGCCGCCGTCAAAAAACCATGTTGGCTGATATCGGGGGCGGTACTAGAGTATAGGAGGAGGCTGTCCGTCAACCTGCCGAGATCTGGCGCCGGCCTCCCAGCCCCGCCCCCCATTCCTTCATACCCCACCACTAGTCTACCCTATCGCTGAGGAGGGGGGCGGAGCCAGGAGGGCTTTCCAAGTTGTCAGTCAAACACAAAAGAAATTCCGATGTAGAGCAAAACAGATTCAAGATGTTTATTCGTCACGTACACACACAGGATGTGCAGTGAAGCGAAAAGTGCCGATGCTCAGCGGAACGTACAAAAGAAATAATACAGATACTTAGAATTGGAGGGTCAGAATATTTACAATTTTTTACAGTAAAAAAGAGCAGCAGGAATGAGACATATAAAAAATTATAAAAGGCAGTATAAAAATATACAAATTTTGAAAAAATCTAGAATAATAAATATGTCGATATGTCGTTGGATTCGGATGTACAATAACAAATTGACAGAATTCATTGGAGTGACTGCCAGAGATCTGATGAGTAAGCGTGGCGCTTGCGTTGTGTTTCTGTGTGTGTCGTGACAGGAGACTTCGGAGACCGTTACTTCGGCACCGACCGCTCGGACAGCTGGAGCGAGGGGGCGGAGCCAGAGCTGCCTTCCTGCTGACACGCCCACCATTCATCTGTCTGTTATACATTTATACCCTTACCTCTACCCGAGTCATTTGTACGATGTTGTAAATACTGTATTTGTATTATAGTTGTACAACTATCGCGCCCCAGTTAAGCGAAGTAATAATCATATACGGTATATATGTTCATTAGATGTATAGATCTGCTATTTAGGAAGAGAGGTATTCATGTCCTGAAGAAGTATCTGGGCTGTAATGTCAAATGCAGTACAAAACATTCAATAAAACGTGTCCCCTTCTATACATGACATGTGTTGTGCAAAATGTTTATCTCCTGTCAGGCATTTTGTATGAAGCATTACACACACACACACACACACACACAGTTTATTTGTTGATGAGTCTTCCAGTTGAAGATGACATTTTCAGGTGTTTAATAAAACAAGTTGTGTGTCCGATGAGATTCAACAAAGTGCATCTGGGTTGAAGTTCACTGCATTCCCTGCAATGCTCACTACGGCCCACAGAGGGGAGCGTAGTTTGAGAGTGACTTGTGTCAGTGTGACCTCCTCTTTAAGTCAAGACAATCTAGCTTTTCTTGGAACATCTTTCACAGAAAATGAGTCAGGATGTATATTGAATCAGAAAATATTTATACGTAGGCCTACAGTATAGTAGGCCTACGTATACAAATAGGCCACAATTCATCACAAATTATTTTACAGATGACTCATAAATAGAAAAGGCCTATATAATAATAATTATGGAAGTCATAGTTTTGATGTGCAAATTTTGGTCAGGTTTTCAACTTTTAAACAATGCACACATCTCAGATCTAAAATTGCAGTTATAATTTAAAAAAGATAAATCACTGGGTTTCACTATTCTGCAGTAAAATAACATTAGCCTCCTTCATGTTTCCACACATAGTGTATTTGTAAATGAATTGGATATGTATATATATATATATATTATAATATACATATATATTAGACCTATATAGACTACATTCATTCAAATCCTATATTAAAACAAGCAGGCTATATTTCCATTGACCTAATAGATCAATTATCTATTTTTTTTTTTGGGGGGGGGGTGGGGGTCCTCAGTGAGTTCTTAAGGGTGGGGTGGGTGGGGGTGCTCCTTACAGGGTGGGTGACACCCACTGGGTGACACTGTGGTCGTGTGGACGTCAGGCGACGGCGTTGTATTCTTGGAGACAGCCCACGTGACTACTGCCTCAAGGTTAACCTGTTACTATGGAGACAGGCCCACCAATGAGAATCCAGCAGAGGGGGGGTGAGGATGTTGACTGCAAGCTTTTTGTTTTAAGGGGTGACCTATTTTTTATTTTTTTCCCCCTCCTTTCTTCAGATGCAGAGCAGACCCCACTACTCACACACACACACTCACACGCACACACACACACACACACAGACACACACACACACATCAGCACACCGATGTTTACTTACTCTGATCAAATAAATACTACATAAATGTCAGCATCCATCAGGACGCAGACAGGGTGATTTTAGTTTTTTAGTTTTTATTATTATAGTGTTCTGGGTTGGGACGATCTATCACTGCAGTTGGTTCAATACGGTGAAAAACAAGAGTTTGTTTTCCACACAGGGAATTTATAAACGTGAGAAATAAAAGTCCATAATCCACATCAGGGTCTTCAGTGAATCCCTCGGCAAAGTCCATAACCCAAAACCAGGTGCAGTATTTCGACGGTGACATTTAGCCATCCACACATGGAGCGATCACGGTGTCTTCAAAAGGGATTAGCACGTCGTTATCAGAGTTTATAACGTGATCTGCGTAGCGATCTGGGGTTTAGTGTAACATAAAAGGTCCGTCGTATCAAGAAACACAATCACAATAAACCATGACCGAGCACAGAGAAAAACATTCCTGTCCTTAAATAGTGTCAGGCTCTCGTTGTGGTGAATGAGTGTGTCAGGTGAGCCTGGAGGAGAAGAATATGATTGGTCAGGGGGTGAGTGGCGAGCAGGTGAGAGGAGGGGTGAGTGGCGAGCAGGTGAGAGGAGCATTCGGAAACCCGACTAGGCATCCCATAGGGAGGAGGTGGTCACGGTGAAGGGTTTCCACAATCCATCTCCCCCTCTCAGGCTGTACCCGGTACACCCGGTATGTTGGGGAGCTTCTCAACGATAACATACAGGAGTGGGACCCACCTGTCACCCAGTTTATGCTTCCAGTGGCACCGACTGTGGTTCTTGTCAGCTGTATCAACTGCTCGTTCATAAGGACGTTTCAAGTCGGTTCTCATCTCGTTCACTCGTTGTGCAGGTATGTGGTCTCATGTTCGCCGCCTGGTGACGTCCCAAAACCCACGTCAACTGGTCGCCGCGCCTCTCGTCCGAACATTAAGTAGCATGGCGAATCACCAGTTCTTGATTTCCTTATTCCCAGCATTCCCAGGCGATCCATAGTGCCCGAAGAAGTTTTCCACCAGGACCTTAGCCACGGTCGAGGCTCGCTGATCATTTATGGGGAAGGCTTGTGCATAGCGGGAGAAGTGGTTGGTTACCACGAAGACGTTCCTCTTGAATCAGGCTCTCTTAGTCCATACAAATGCTAGTTATCTGGTTCAAGGTTGAAGCTTTGCGAGGCAGCGTCTTACGGGCCACACATCTGCCACAGTTCTTTATATACTGAGCAATGTCTGTGGACATTCTGGGCCAGTAGAATTGGTTTTCCCGTAAGTTTGGTGATCCTCTAGACTCCCAGAGGACCTGCGTCATCGTGCAGTGACTTTAAAACAGTGTAGAACTTGGTAGAATAAGCGGAAATGCTTCTTTCCCAGATGGTCTCATTATCTTTCTGTACAACGATCCACTTTTCACTACCAGTTTGGGCGCTTCCCACTCCAGTAGCGCAGCCTCTGGGTTTGTGCTTTTTGTGGTTGGGGGACATGTTCCATTCGTTAAGCCCCTCTTGGCCATGCCTATGGTGCTCTCCTTAATTCATCCTGGCTCAGGGGCTCCAGAGGCCTTATTGGCACCTGAGTTCGAAATGCGTAAGCTTTGGGGATGGCACCCGGTGAAGCTCCAAGCTGGTCTATCAGCCGGTGGAACAGCCCAGGAGACTGAGAGACGCATGTCTGTCGACAGATAGCTTTGACACCGGATGGTGGGATGTCTTTCCAGCCTTCTTCGGTGTCTATGGCATTCCAGTGGGCCATTTTACATAATAATATCAGGGCAATATTCACTTTTAGATTTTCTAGGGTACTCTTCGAAGTAAGTAATAATAATAATAATACATTTTATTTGTATTGCACTTTACATTTGGCAATCTCAAAGTGCTACAGGTAAAAAATCATTGAATACTACGAACAAAAACAAAAAACTTATCAGGATCTAGATAAAACCTCTATTAAAAAGGTGGGTTTTTAATCCACGTTTAAAAGCATCCACAGTCTGTGGTGTCCTCAGATGGTCGGGGAGAGCATTCCATAGGCTGGGAGCAACCGCATAGAAGGCCCGGTCTCCCACGGTACGGAGCTTGGTCCTGGGAAGTTTGAGAAGGTTGGCAGTTCCAGAGCGGAGGTTACGTGTGGTGGTTTGTGGAGGGCATTGCCATGGATGCACTGGTAGGTAAGGAGGGAGACCTTATACTCAATCCTGAAAGAGACAGGACAAATAAATAAAGATCCCAGCGGTGCCTCCATTTTATGTAGTGCTGGCCCGGTGCTAACAACACTGAGATACACGCCCTGGGTTGCATCCAACACTGTTTGGACGCGATTACAATTTTTCGCCAGCGGTGTCGCCAAAGACCACAAACAAAAAATCTTCAAGATGACCACTTTAAAAAAATATAAAAGCACATGTAGTTCCACCACTGAGCTCTAGAGCTGAGTGGCAGAGTTTCAATTAAATTAACCAGGTAAGTGCAATAACACAAAATACAACTGCTCTATTACTACCAATGAAGGGCAAACGGGAATAACAGGTAAGTAACCAAATGGTAAGTTAACTTAGGACACACATTAGTCTTATCCTGGAAGACAATACCCTTTTAAATTGTACAATTGTATGAAATGATCAACAGCTATCACCTCTATCAGCCTAACTAGGCTATATATAGAACAATGTTATCATGAGTCAACAAAAGCAATTCTCATTAATTAACAAAACAAAAACTGGCAATAAACACAAATGAAAATAACCCTGTTGAGCTGCAGGCCTGATTGTAGCTGGTGTGAGAGGAGTGTGTTGTCAGAATGTTCCCTCATGATTAGAAACGTGATGTCTCTTCATATCAGAGGAAGATAAAAACTAATCATTCTCATAACAGCAGGTTTATCTGTCACACCTCGTGATAAGGGAGCTATGTTTCACACAAACTATTACAAAGTTGAACTCTTAAAGTGACACCAGTGGGGTGATAACCGCACTGTGTTTACTGTTATGTCCCTTCTACTCTGGGGAATTACCCAGGGATTACACGACGAGCCCGGCACACCATTTCATTATCTCAGACCTTACGTTTTTTAGGGTTTTTGTTGCTGTTGGTGTTGTTGTTGTTGTTGTTGTTGTTGTTGTTGGTTCTAAGCTTTCATGAGCACACATCCACGGGCATCTTTGGGAATCAGGAGATGGTTTTAATTAGAGACGGGAGAAATACTCTGACCTGTTAGTGTGTTTAGATCCGGCTGATGCATGTCACTATTTATCAGATGTGTCCTGAAGAGGGAAAATTTGATCTTTTCTTAGATATCTAAATACTTTTTGAGCTTTAAGAAGTGAGACTATGAGATAAAAATGCATTTTTTAAAGTGCCACTTTATTACAAAAGTATAAACTTGACTGACATTTTCATGAATAGTAATCTTAATATAAAACATTACAATCTTTTGCACTTAGCACTTAATTACACGCTTTTTGAGTACAAGACCCTGTCGTCTGAATAGCGAACACACAACATTAGCTGCCACATTAAACTTAGCAGAGGTTTCCAAGAAGACTCGCCTCCAGCCACGAGGGGGACGAACAGAACACGTTGAAATTTACATTGTAGCCGTTTTGCAATTGTGTTACGAGATAAGTCATTCCAAAACACAATTAAACATAATATTAAAAGATAGATTTATTGACACCAATGATAGTATTTATTAATCTTTCTCTTTTGTAATGTACATACACATTGCATCAACATACAGTATAATCACATTGTTTCCTGGGGTTATTTTGGTCAAAATGTTTTTTTTTTTTAGGATTTTCTTCTTCTCAATTTTACTGTTCAGGACTTTTTTCACGTCTTTAATTTTTTTTACAAGGTCTCAAATGTTACTCTCCTTAGCAATAACTCTTAGCTTCACAATTATGTCATTTCTGCGATGTCTATATTATAACACTGACAACAGAGAGAGAGAGAGAGAGAGGTAGAGAGAGAGGAGACGAGAGGTAGAGAGAGTGAGAGAGGAGAGAAAGAGGAGGAGAGAGAGGGGAGAGAGAGAGAAAGGAGAGACAGAGACAGAGGAGAGGAGAGAGAGACACAGAGCGAGGAAAGACGAGAGAGAGAGAAAGGAGAGACAGAGAGAGGAGAGAAAGAGAGAGAGAGAGAAGAGAGACAAATGAGAGAGGAGAGGGAGAAGAGAGAGAAAGGAGAGAGAGAGAGAGAGAGAGAGAGAGAGAGAGAGAGAGAGAGAGAGAGAGTGTGTCTATCGATGCCGCGGCGCTGAGACACATCGGTTTCCGCGAGCTTCGTTAAACGCAGCCCTCGGCCTTAAGGCCTACAACAGACCTGGTACGACCACGAGGCAGAGAGAGAGAGAGAGAGAGAGAGAGAGAGAGAGAGAGAGAGACTATATCCATGGCTTGTTCCACCGCCGCCACACATCTGAGAAGTGATGACAATGCAAAGAGGGTGTGTGTGTGTTGTGGGGTGTGGAGGGGGGCGGGGAGGCGAGGGGAGGGGAGTGGGTGGGGAGGAGGAGGAGGGTGGCGGTAGGGGTGGCGAGGGAGCATCGTGACCCGACTCCGACTCCTCCTGTAACAGTTCCTCTATAGTCTCCTCCGAGCTGTCGGTCTAGCGGCGAGGAGGCGTCCGGCGAGCCAGACACATATTTAATCTAAACGGATATGTGCTTCTTAGAGGAAATGAAGCAAAGCGAACACACAAGAAAGGAACCCAACGACCAATGCAGCAGCTGCAATCAGAACAAAACTTAAACAAAAAAGAAACCATTCAATATTTAGGTGTTTACGGGCGGGATTTTTTGTTGTGCTTTTTGAGGTTTTTTTTTTTTTTTTTTTCTAATAAGCCATTGCAACTCCCGTAAGCAGGCAAAGTGCAGAGACAGTATTCGACAAAGAAAGAAAACACGTCATTTACATCCGGCAGTTGGGAGACTCGTTACGCGATGGGAGATGAAACCAAAAGGTGACAGCAGAGGGAAAGCATCCAGCGTGAACATGGGCAAAAATTAGTCGAAGCTTTTTAGAAGGAATGCAAAATGTGTGCAATTTTGTGATTATAATACTCTCATAATTTCTACTCTTGGTCCCTGAGCATTCAAGTATTTTTGATTAGTAATTCATTCCTTTACAATATCATTTGAATTCCCTCTTAATTCACATCTTAACCAACTACAGGGAACGTCCGCGCCTGAACGGACTTAAGTGCTACCAAAGGGTTTGGCACAGTGTTGTGCTGCGTCCCCACAGGGTCCTGCTACCACCAGATATTTACCCGCTAAGAATCGAGGAAGAATTTTCTTTTCTCTCTACTTGTGCTTTGCACATGAATCGATGCTAAAGAAGAAGTGCTACTATCACGACAGATCCCTCTGCGATGACTTGTGCTCTCGTTCATTATTCACTACCTTTGGATTCCTCGTAAGGTTCTGTGGACCGCGAGGCCGACGCCCCCCACGAGGCCAACGCCCCCCCCCCACGAGGCCGACGCCCCCCACGAGGCCGACGTCCCCCGCGAGGCCGACGACCCGCGAGGCCGACGACCCACGAGGCCGACGACCCGTAAGACCGGCATCCCACGAGGCCGACGCCCCACGAGGCTGACGCCCCACGAGGCCGACGCCCCACGAGGCCGATGCCCCGCCAGGCCGACGCCCCGCCAGGCTGACGCCCCACGAGGCCGACGCCCCACGAGGCCGACGCCCAGCCCCCGGTCCAAACGCGCGACCGCCTTCAACATGATTCTAGAAGGCGTGATGTCATGACTCAAATGTAAACAGCATGTATGACAGAGTGAGCGTGAGACGGGGGGCGGGTTCTGGCTCCTCCTTCACGGTGTCAGCCCAGCTCCTTGGTTCCGGGGGGGGGGGCGGGCTTGGGGGGGAGGCGTGGTGGGGACGGAGGGGAGGAGGGAGGAGGGGGCGGTCACGCCTCAGAGCCCCGTGACGTACATCTCATGCGTCGTTGAAGGTGAAGATGGTGGTGGTGCTGGAGTTGGCGGAGCCTGCTTCAGGTCGCCGATGCTCTCGTACAGGTTCTCCCCGGCAGCAGCAGGGCCTTGGCGGGAGGTGCTGCATCATGGGAGTCTGCTGGGTGGCGGCGGCGGCGGCGGGCTGCTGCTGCTGCAGCGGCTGCTGGCCTTCTTGCGCCCGGGGCCTGAGGGTGGCGCAGGTGTTGGGGCGGCCGCTCCCCTTCCAGCCGCCCGCATCCACGTTCTCGTAGGCCGGGTCGTGCTCCTCCGTGCCGATGGGACGTACCAGTGGTCGTTCCAGGGGCACGCCGCCGCCCGGCCACCCCCGACCACCGCCACCTTCGCCCTGCCTGCAGGGCCCACGTCTGGGGCTTGACCACCACAGCTGAAGCGCCGTCGCCGCGGTCCGGCCCGGTCGCCCGCGGCCCAGGGTCGGAAGCCGGATTGGCCGGCGGGGGCACCCTGGCCCCGCCCTCATTCTTCTTTGCGCCGGTTTTACAAACCTTGGAGTCACAATTCTCCGCCGCACCTGGAGACAAAACAACACGATCTGTCAACAAAACCAAAAGTACATTCAACCCATTCCTATCACAAACGGAACGGACTCGGTTTGCCACACCAATGCAAGGTATCAACCAACACGTCAAAGGAGCAGGTTAGGTGGTGGGTCTTGTCCAGGCAAGCACATCAACACTTAGCTAGGAGGCCGGGGATCTAACCAGCAACCTTGCTGTTGCCAGACAACCGCTCTTACCTCCTGGGCTGTCTGTCTGAGGAGACACTGTGTGTGTGTGTGTGTGTGTGTGTGTGTGTGTTGGTGTCTCACCGCGGCGGCGGACGGTTGGATGTTCTCCACGGCGTGCGAGCCGAGCTGGGCCAGACTTTTGTTCTGGAGCATGATGAGGTCCTCCTCCTCCGGGGGCTTCCAGATGTACTGCTCCCCGTTGCCCATGAACACGGCCTCCTGTCCACGGGGAGCAGCAGAACATCAAAACACGTCTTTAAAGGAGAACTTCCAACATGTTCTTGTCATCTGGGCTCTAACTGACTCACGCAGACAACCGTTGTTGAAGTCTTTAGGGGAGACTCTGCCTGCCGGTTCACTCCGGGGGAAGTCTCGTGCTGAATGCTCGGAAAAATCTCACATTGTCGAAATCAGCTAAATATTCAGCCATGATTTGCTGAACATCATTTAGACAACGCTAAGCTACGCTATCTGTACTCCAACACGACGAACTCGAGCAAGACTTAGACATGAGGGCAAGGCTAACAAACCGGTGGATCAGGTGAAAGGTAAAGAAGAAGTCGTATTTGTGTTTCTCTGTAGTGAGCCTTTCCATGATGTTGTCAGACAGCGTTACCCCAAAGGCTTACGATGCACACTCGTGTTACAGGCTGTAGTATTGGTCTATATTATGGTCTGTAATGTAAACCTTTAGTACAAACGTGTCTAAAAGCCTCTGAATGAACTGCACATTTGTGCCAGCTATGGAAAAAATGTTTCCACCAAAAAAAGGCTCTCTGGAGGGGTGTGTGTGTGTGTGTGTGTGTGTGTGTGTGTGTGTGTGATGTGTGTGTGTGTGTGTGTGTGTGTGTGTGTGTGTGTGTGTGTGTGTGTGTGTGTGAGACTGTGTGTGTGTGTGTGAGACTGTGTGTGTGTGAGGTGCTATAGAGGAACTGTTACAGGAGGAGTCGGAGTCGGGTCACGATGCTCCCTCGCCACCCCTACCCGCCACCCTCCTCTCCTCCACCCCCCCCCCCCCCCCCCCCCCCCCCCTCCACACCCCACACACACACACACCCTCTTTGCATTGTCATCACTTCTCAGATGTGTGGCGGCGGTGGACAAGCCATGGATATAGTCTCGCTCTCTCTCTCTCTCTCTCTCTCTCTCTCTCTCTCTCTCTCTCTCTCTCTCTCTCTGCCTCGTGGTCGTACCAGGTCTGTTGTAGGCCTTAAGGCCGAGGGCTGCGTTTAACGAAGCTCGCGGAAACCGATGTGTCTCAGCACCGCGGCATCGATAGACACACTCTCTCTCTCTCTCTCTCTCTCTCTCTCTCTCTCTCTCTCTCTCTCCTCTCTCTTTGTCTCTCTCTCTCTCTCTCTCTCTCTCTCTTTCTCTCCTCTCTCTGTCTCTCCTTTCTCTCTCTCTCGTCTTTCCTCGCTCTGTGTCTCTCTCTCCTCTCCTCTGTCTCTGTCTCTCCTTTCTCTCTCTCTCCCCTCTCTCTCCTCCTCTTTCTCTCCTCCAAGCTGTCGGTCTAGCGGCGAGGAGGCGTCCGGCGAGCCAGACACATATTTAATCTAAACGATATTGTGCTCTAGAGGAAATAAGAAAGCAACACACAAGAAAGGAACCCAACGACTAAACAACAGCTGCAACAGAACAAAACTAAACAAAAGAAACCATTCATATTTAGGTTTTACACGGCGGGATTTTTTGTTGTCTTTTTGAGTTTTTTTTCTATAAGCATGCAACTCGTAGCAGGCAAAGTGCAGAGACAGTATCGACAAAGAAAAAACACGTCATTTACATCCGGCAGTGGAGACTCGTTACGCGATGGGAGATGAAACCAAAAGGTGACAGCAGAGGGAAAGCATCCAGCGTGAACATGGGCAAAAATTAGTCGAAGCTTTTTAGAAGGAATGCAAAATGTGTGCAATTTTGTGATTATAATACTCTCATAATTTCTACTCTTGGTCCCTGAGCATTCAAGTATTTTTGATTAGTAATTCATTCCTTTACAATATCATTTGAATTCCCTCTTAATTCACATCTTAACCAACTACAGGGAACGTCCGCGCCTGAACGGACTTAAGTGCTACCAAAGGGTTTGGCACAGTGTTGTGCTGCGTCCCCACAGGGTCCTGCTACCACCAGATATTTACCCGCTAAGAATCGAGGAAGAATTTTCTTTTCTCTCTACTTGTGCTTTGCACATGAATCGATGCTAAAGAAGAAGTGCTACTATCACGACAGATCCCTCTGCGATGACTTGTGCTCTCGTTCATTATTCACTACCTTTGGATTCCTCGTAAGGTTCTGTGGACCGCGAGGCCGACGCCCCCCACGAGGCCGACGCCCCCCCCACGGGAGGCCGACGCCCCACGAGGCCGACGTCCCCGCGAGGCCGACGACCCGCGAGGCCGACGACCCACGAGGCCGACGACCCGTAAGACCGGCATCCCACGAGGCCGACGCCCCACGAGGCTGACGCCCCACGAGGCCGACGCCCCACGAGGCCGATGCCCCGCCAGGCCGACGCCCCGCCAGGCTGACGCCCCACGAGGCCGACGCCCCACGAGGCCGACGCCCAGCCCCCGGTCCAAACGCGCGACCGCCTTCAACATGATTCTAGAAGGCGTGATGTCATGACTCAAATGTAAACAGCATGTATGACAGAGTGAGCGTGAGACGGGGGGCGGGTCTGGCTCCTCCTTCACGTGTCAGCCCAGCTCCTCTGGTTCCGGGGGGGGGGCGGGGCTTGGGGGGGGAGGCGATGGTGGGGACGGAGGGGAGGAGGAGGAGGGGGGCGGTCACGGCCTCAGAGCCCCGTGACGTACATCTCCATGCCGTCGTTGAAGGTGAAGATGGTGGTGGTGCTGGAGTTGGCGGAGCCCTGCTTCAGGTCGCCGATGCTCTCGTACAGGTTCTCCCCGGGCAGCAGCAGGGCCTTGGCGGGGAGGTGCTGCATCATGGGAGTCTGCTGGGTGGGCGGCGGCGGCGGCGGCTGCTGCTGCTGCAGCGGCTGCTGGCTCTTCTTGCGCCGGGGCCTGAGGGTGGCGCAGGTGTTGGGCGGCCGCTCCCGCTTCCAGCCGCCCGCCTCCACGTTCTCGTAGGCCGGGTCGTGCTCCTCCGTGCCGATGGACTCGTAGCAGTGGTCGTCCAGGGGCACGCCGCCGCCCGCCACCCCCGCCACCGCCACCTTGCCCTCCTGCGGGGCCCACGTCTGGGGCTTGACCACCACGCTGAAGCCGCCGTCGCGGTCCCGGTCCCGGTCGCCGCGGCCCAGGGTCCGGAAGCCGGGATTGGCCGGGGGGGACCCTGGCCCCGCCCTCTTCTTCTTGCCCGTTTTACAAACCTTGGAGTACATCTCCGCCACCTGGAGACAAACAACACGATGTCAACAAACACAAGATACATTCACCCATTCACACACGGACGGCGGTGCCAACCATGCAAGGTATCAACCAACACGTCAGGAGCAGGTAGGGTGTTGGTGTCTTGCTCAGGAACACCTCAACACTTAGCTAGGAGGCCGGGGATCTAACCAGCAACCTTGCTGTTGCCAGACAACCGCTCTTACCTCCTGGGCTGTCTGTCTGAGGAGACACTGTGTGTGTGTGTGTGTGTGTGTGTGTGTGTGTGTGTGTGTGTTGGTGTCTCACCGCGGCGGCGGACGGTTGGATGTTCTCCACGGCGTGCGAGCCGAGCTGGGCCAGACTTTTGTTCTGGAGCATGATGAGGTCCTCCTCCTCCGGGGGCTTCCAGATGTACTGCTCCCCGTTGCCCATGAACACGGCCTCCTGTCCACGGGGAGCAGCAGAACATCAAAACACGTCTTTAAAGGAGAACTTCCAACATGTTCTTGTCATCCAGGCTCTAACTGACTCACGCAGACAACCGTTGTTGAAGTCTTTAGGGGAGACTCTGCCTGCCGGTTCACTCCGGGGGAAGTCTCGCGCTGAATGCTCGGAAAAATCTCACATTGTCGAAATCAGCTAAATATTCAGCCATGACTTGCTGAGCATCATTTAGACAACGCTAAGCTACGCTAATCTGTACTCCAACACGACGAACTCGAGCAAGACTTAGACATGAGGGCAAGGCTAACAAACCGGTGGATCAGGTGAAAGGTAAAGAAGAAGTCGTATTTGTGTTTCTCTGTAGTGAGCCTTTCCATGATGTTGTCAGACAGCGTTACCCAAAGGCTTTACGATGCACACTCCGTGTTACAGGCTGTAGTATTGGTCTATATTATGGTCTGTAATGTAAACCCTTTAGTACAACGTGTCTAAAAGCCTCTGAAGAACCTGCACATTTGTGCCAGCTATGGAAAAAAAAATTTCCACCAAAAAAAAGGCTCTCTGGAGGGGTGTGTGTGTGTGTGTGTGTGTGTGTGCCTGTGTGTGTGTGTGTGTGTGTGTGTGTGTGTGTGGATGTGTGTGTGTGTGTGTGTGTGTGTGTGTGTGTGTGTGTGTGTGTGTGTGTGTGTGTGTGTGTGTGTGTGTGTGTGTGTGTGTGTGTGTGTGTGTGTGTGTGTGTGTGTGTGTGTGTGTGTGTGTGTGTGTGTGTGTGTGTGTGTGTGTGTGTGTGTGTGTGTGTGTGTGTGTGCTGCATGGCTGTGAGGGCGGAGCTCCGTACAGCAGAAAATGTGCTTTATGCTGCATGAGTCACTTTCAATGAGTTGCATCATCCACTCAACAACGAGGAAAACACACTGCAACACACACACACACACACACACACACACACACACACACACACACACACACACACACACATTTACACACACTTACGCACACACACACAGACACACACACTTACACACACTTGCACAGACTTACACAAACACTTACACACACACACACACACACAGGCATGCCAGTCAGGAAGCAAGCATGTTGTGTGCCCAGGTCAGAACCCTGCTGTGACCTCTGTGACCTCACACAGGGAAACAAATGGTCTCCAACTGCTACCTGGGCCGGCGACACGCCAGAGGATTATAACACACACACACACACACCACACACACAGCACACACACACACACACGTGCACACACAAACGCACACGCGCCGTGCACACCACACCACACGCACACCACGCGCACACACACAACACACACACACACACACACACTCTCTCTGCCAGGAGCCATATGGCGCTCGCAGCTAACGCTGCTTGCTAACGCCGCCTACGCAGGGCCACTATATGTTTACATGTTGACAGATCAACACGACGAGGTGCCAAATACATGCCCCTCCCCCTCACCCCGCCCCCCCCCCCACCCCCCTCCCTCCCGTGATTTCCTTAATCTCAGTGTGTACGCCGTATTACAGCAAGTCATGTTAACTCACTGTACAATCCGATTCAAGAAAATTATAATCCGGTTATAATGTGCAGGATTATGACTGTAATGACAATCATAATCCTTGAAAGTTAAAACTCATTCAAATCTTTCGTCTCCTAGACGACAATCGTTCAGAGTCAGCGTTCTGAGTCTGCTACGTAATACAGATTTAATCACTTCTCTCTTAAATTAATTTGTAATCACTTTCCCAGACTTGTACTTTCACGTTCCCATAGTTGCCGAATGTGATTTCTTGTAAGTAACAAAAGCTCGCTTTCTACAACCTTTGCACTTTTCCCCGCAACTTCTGGTCGCTCCCGGCCTGTTCTCGGTGTTTCTAAATTCGATCTCCTTGACAACCGTCTCCCAGCGGGGGACCGGCGGCACCCTGACAGGAGCCTAGAGCCGCAGCCTCCTCAGCACATCGTGTCCCCGCCTACCTTGGGGAAGGTGGGGAGGTGGAACGCCTCCACGTTCCTGCGGGGCAGCTTGGTGCTGTGGGGGTGGGGCGGCGGGGGGGCGGGATGCGAGGGCGGGGCGTGGCGGGTGGGCGGCGCCGGGGGCTCGCCCATGTCCGTGCCGCTGTCCCTCTTCTGCGGCGCCTTGTCCGCCTTCCTCAGCTTGCGGACGCAGGCGTACTCCGCCGCCTCCTGGGGGTGGGGCTGCGTCATGACGGCCCCCTCGGGCTCGGGCAGGACCTCCACCGCCTCCGCGTCCGGGTCGGGGGGCGCCGGCGTGTTGGCGGGCACGGCCGGCGGCGCCGGGGTGTCCGTCTGGCCGGCCCGGCCCACCATGGCGTAGAGGGTGTCGTCGGTGCGCGCCGTGGAGGAGCGCTGGCCCACCTCGGAGTAGGTGTGCTCACCGTCCTCGCCGGTGCCGGACGTCATCTGAGGGAGTTGCCTGCCTTGAGGACCACGGTTAGAGTGTTAGGGCTCTAGTTAGTGTGTTAGAGTCCTGGTTAGAGTGTTAGAGCCCTGGTTAGAGTGTTAGAGCCCTGGTTAGAGTGTTAGAGCCCTGGTTAGAGTGTTAGAGCCCTGGTTAGAGTGTTAGAGCCACGGTTAGAGTGTTAGAGCCCTGGTTAGAGTGTTAGAGCCCTGGTTAGAGTGTTAGAGCCACGGTTAGAGTGTTAGAGCCCTGGTTAGAGTGTTAGAGCCGGTTAGAGTGTTAGAGCCCTGGTTAGAGTGTTAGAGTCACGGTTAGAGTGTTAGAGCCCTGGTTAGAGTGTTAGAGCCCTGGTTAGAGTGTTAGAGTCACGGTTAGAGTGTTAGAGCCCTGGTTAGAGTGTTAGAGTCACGGTTAGAGTGTTAGAGCCACGGTTAGAGTGTTAGAGTCACGGTTAGAGTGTTAGAGCCCTGGTTAGAGTGTTAGAGTCACGGTTAGAGTGTTAGAGCCACGGTTAGAGTGTTAGAGCCCCGGTTAGAGTGTTAGAGTCACGGTTAGAGTGTTAGAGTCACGGTTAGAGTGTTAGAGCCCCGGTTAGAGTGTTAGAGTCACGGTTAGAGTGTTAGAGTCACGGTTAGAGTGTTAGAGCCGCGGTTAGAGTGTTAGAGTCACGGTTAGAGTGTTAGAGCCCTGGTTAGAGTGTTAGAGCCCGGTTAGAGTGTTAGAGTCACGGTTAGAGTGTTAGAGCCCCGGTTAGAGTGTTAGAGTCACGGTTAGAGTGTTAGAGCCCGGTTAGAGTGTTAGAGTCACGGTTAGAGTGTTAGAGCCCGGTTAGAGTGTTAGAGCCCTGGTTAGAGTGTTAGAGCCACGGTTAGAGTGTTAGAGCCCGGTTAGAGTGTTAGAGCCACGGTTAGAGTGTTAGAGTCACGGTTAGAGTGTTAGAGCCCTGGTTAGAGAGTTAGAGTCACGGTTAGAGTGTTAGAGCCCTGGTTAGAGTGTTAGAGCCCGGTTAGAGTGTTAGAGCCCTGGTTAGAGTGTTAGAGCCCTGGTTAGAGTGTTAGAGCCCTGGTTAGAGTGTTAGAGCCCTGGTTAGAGTGTTAGAGCCACGGTTAGAGTGTTAGAGCCCTGGTTAGAGTGTTAGAGCCCTGGTTAGAGTGTTAGAGCCCTGGTTAGAGTGTTAGAGCCCTGGTTAGAGTGTTAGAGCCCTGGTTAGAGTGTTAGAGCCACGGTTAGAGTGTTAGAGCCCTGGTTAGAGTGTTAGAGCCACGGTTAGAGTGTTAGAGCCACGGTTAGAGTGTTAGAGTCACGGTTAGAGTGTTAGAGTCACGGTTAGAGTGTTAGAGCCCTGGTTAGAGTGTTAGAGCCCGGTTAGAGTGTTAGAGCCCGGTTAGAGTGTTAGAGCCCCGGTTAGAGTGTTAGAGTCACGGTTAGAGTGTTAGAGCCCTGGTTAGAGTGTTAGAGCCCTGGTTAGAGTGTTAGAGTCACGGTTAGAGTGTTAGAGCCCTGGTTAGAGTGTTAGAGCCACGGTTAGAGTGTTAGAGCCCTGGTTAGAGTGTTAGGGCCCTGGTTAGAGTGTTAGAGCCCTGGTTAGAGTGTTAGAGCCCTGGTTAGAGTGTTAGAGCCCTGGTTAGAGTGTTAGAGCCCTGGTTAGAGTGTTAGAGTCACGGTTAGAGTGTTAGAGCCCTGGTTAGAGTGTTAGAGCCCGGTTAGAGTGTTAGAGCACGGTTAGAGTGTTAGAGTCACGGTTAGAGTGTTAGAGTCACGGTTAGAGTGTTAGAGCCCTGGTTAGAGAGTTAGAGTCACGGTTAGAGTGTTAGAGCCCTGGTTAGAGTGTTAGAGCCCTGGTTAGAGTTAGAGTCACGGTTAGAGTGTTAGAGCCCTGGTTAGAGTGTTAGAGCCCGGTTAGAGTGTTAGAGCCACGGTTAGAGTGTTAGAGCCCTGGTTAGAGTGTTAGAGTCACGGTTAGAGTGTTAGAGCCCTGGTTAGAGTGTTAGAGCCACGGTTAGAGTGTTAGAGTCACGGTTAGAGTGTTAGAGCCCTGGTTAGAGTGTTAGAGCCACGGTTAGAGTGTTAGAGCCCTGGTTAGAGTGTTAGAGCCCTGGTTAGAGTGTTAGAGCCCTGGTTAGAGTGTTAGAGCCACGGTTAGAGTGTTAGAGCCCTGGTTAGAGTGTTAGAGCCCGGTTAGAGTGTTAGAGCCCGGTTAGAGTGTTAGAGCCACGGTTAGAGTGTTAGAGTCACGGTTAGAGTGTTAGAGCCCTGGTTAGAGTGTTAGAGCCACGGTTAGAGTGTTAGAGCCCGGTTAGAGTGTTAGAGCCACGGTTAGAGTGTTAGAGTCACGGTTAGAGTGTTAGAGCCCTGGTTAGAGTGTTAGAGTCACGGTTAGAGTGTTAGAGCCACGGTTAGAGTGTTAGAGC
This sequence comes from Coryphaenoides rupestris, assembly GCA_002895965.2. NCBI lineage: Eukaryota > Metazoa > Chordata > Actinopteri > Gadiformes > Macrouridae > Coryphaenoides > Coryphaenoides rupestris. Next base: position 274,937 of record PIJE02000053.1, read on the forward strand.
CCGGTTAGAGTGTTAGAGTCACGGTTAGAGTGTTAGAGCCCTGGTTAGAGTGTTAGAGCCCTGGTTAGAGTGTTAGAGCCCTGGTTAGAGTGTTAGAGCCACGGTTAGAGTGTTAGAGCCCTGGTTAGAGTGTTAGAGCCCTGGTTAGAGTGTTAGAGCCCTGGTTAGAGTGTTAGAGCCCTGGTTAGAGTGTTAGAGCCCTGGTTAGAGTGTTAGAGCCCTGGTTAGAGTGTTAGAGCCCTGGTTAGAGTGTTAGAGCCACGGTTAGAGTGTTAGAGCCCTGGTTAGAGTGTTAGAGTCACGGTTAGAGTGTTAGAGCACGGTTAGAGTGTTAGAGTCACGGTTAGAGTGTTAGAGCCCTGGTTAGAGAGTTAGAGTCACGGTTAGAGTGTTAGAGCCCTGGTTAGAGTGTTAGAGCCCTGGTTAGAGTGTTAGAGTCACGGTTAGAGTGTTAGAGCCCTGGTTAGAGTGTTAGAGTCACGGTTAGAGTGTTAGAGTCACGGTTAGAGTGTTAGAGTCACGCGGTTAGAGTGTTAGAGTCACGGTTAGAGTGTTAGAGCCCTGGTTAGAGTGTTAGAGCCCTGGTTAGAGTGTTAGAGTCACGGTTAGAGTGTTAGAGCCACGGTTAGAGTGTTAGAGCCACGGTTAGAGTGTTAGAGTCACGGTTAGAGTGTTAGAGCCCTGGTTAGAGTGTTAGAGCCACGGTTAGAGTGTTAGAGCCCTGGTTAGAGTGTTAGAGTCACGGTTAGAGTGTTAGAGCCCTGGTTAGAGTGTTAGAGTCACGGTTAGAGTGTTAGAGCCACGGTTAGAGTGTTAGAGCCCTGGTTAGAGTGTTAGAGTCACGGTTAGAGTGTTAGAGTCACGGTTAGAGTGTTAGAGCCACGGTTAGAGTGTTAGTGTCACGGTTGGAGTGCTAGAGATGGTAGAGCTGCACGGTTAGAGTATTAGAGCCACGGTGTTAAACAAAGGGTAAGAATACAAATGTAAATATATATTTAATATAAAAGTCAAGCTCCATGAACAGTGTCGATGAAGATTGAACAGACGTATGTGTAAGAATAACATCGTACACAATGGCTTATATCGACTCTAATACTAACTTAAAACTATTAAATGACTCCCGGGTTTCAGTTGATGCCACATAAAGGTGTTATGGACAGGAAGTGGAATCTGATATTACTTAAGTCAAGGAGCGACTATCTACCAAATTGAAATAGAATGAATGGTATATTATTAAAACCGTCTGTGAATCTTTGCCAAATCATTTTCGTCTCCTCCATGGAGGACAGAGTTGACTTCATTATCTCCTCCATCGTACAGCCAACCTGTATTACCGTCATTTGGCTGTTAAACTCCTGAAACAACCGCTGTTTAACTCCACATTGGAGGAAAACAAAGATGTTTTACTTAAAAGCAAAGTTAAAAGCACTCACTTTTACCGTTGCAGTTCACCTTGCTCATCTCAGTGTCCGACTTACTGATGGAACGTAACTTGGACTGCTTGAGTATTCCCTGGTAGGACAAACACACGTCGTTAAACACTGGTATCGACACTGTTCATGGAGCTTGACTTTTATATTAAATATACTATAACACTCTACACCTAATGTACTCTAACCCTAACACTCTAACCGTGGCTCTAACACTCTAACCGTGACTCTAACACCTCTAACCAACCGTGGCTCTAACCGTGGCTCTAACACTCTAACCAGGGCTCTAACACTCTAACCGGCTCTAACACTCTAACCGGCCTAACACTCTAACCAGGGCTCTAACACTCTAACCAGGGCTCTAACACTCTAACCGCACTCTACACAGACACACGACACACACACACACACACACACACACACACACATACACACACACACACACACACACACACACACACACACAACACACACACACACACACACAGTACACACACTACACACACACACACACACACTACACACACACACACACACACACACCTACACACACACACACACACATACACACACTACACACACACA
>PIJE02000053.1:286951-319451 GCA_002895965.2 Coryphaenoides rupestris
TGCAGCGTATTGTGCTCCCCGAGCGGAGCCGAGCGGAGCCGAGCGAGTGGCGACCCTCCCCCCGGCCGCCTGGACGTGTTGTTCCTCCCATTCTATGGAACAAAGTGAACGCGTTGGGCGACGGGATCGAGCTCCTCCGGTGTCTCAAGTGAATTGCTTGTCTGTTTCTTGACCCCACCGTCCTAATTGATTATTCCAGAGCGACGAGTTAATTGGACGGAGCGGGACGATGCGCTGCTGCTCGGGGAGATGCGCGCTGATCTTCCTCTTCTCTCTGCAGTTGGTGAGCATGTTGATGTCTCTCTCTCTCTCTCTCTCTCTCTCTTCCCTGCTCCTCATCACCGTCTCTCACTCTAAATACGCACATCTTTCCTAAATTCCTCATTATAAAATGCATTATGAGGCAAGGAGGAGGTACAATGTCTGCTTGGGCTCCTAAATGCAGTGTATTGTTGTGGTTAAATGACGACATCAATCATTGTAAAGTAACAGTAACAGTAACATTTGCTTTCGTGGTGCAGCCCCTGCATTCACATCTCCTCTGCCTGTTGGTGTGTGTTTTTATATTAACGTGGGAAAAACGAAACTATTATGCTGTTTATTGTAATTTGTACATTTGTTATTTTATTTGTATTATTCTATTGTTATTTCTCTACTGTTTATTCTATTGCGATGCATCCTCTGGCACAAGAATTTCCGTAGGGATCAATAAAGTTTTATCTTATCTTATCTTATCTTGTCTTATCTCATGAATGATATTTAATTGCTGGTCTTGTTCGTTCTCTTCCATCCAGTTGAACAGAGTTATTATAGGATATTGACCCACGTCCAGGCAAACCCCAAGTCTTTATAAAAACAAATACACTCTTATTGGGGCAACATGAATTAGGCGACTGCTTCATATTTATACTAACAATGGTTTTTATAAATAACTCCCATGACCTGCTTGTCTGGCAAGGGTTTGACCTGACAGTCCTGGAGGAGGAGGATTCACTGTTGGCTAAAATAAAAGTATTTTAACACCCCCAAAATATCTTAACTCCAGCATCTTAAACTCCACTCCCATCTTCCCCTCCAGGTCACTGCGGTGGAGAGGCAAGTGTTTGACTTCCTTGGCTTCCAGTGGGCACCGATCATGATCAACTTCCTGCAGATCATCGTGGTCATTCTGGGCCTGTTTGGCACCATCCAGTATAGACCACGATACATTGTCTTGGTATGAGAACTGACTTCATGTCCCATTAATTTGACATGTTAACGTTTCTAACAACTATACAAAAGATACAACTGCAATGCAAGTCCCTATTTGATTATTTTACCGAACCATAAATATGTTAAAATGTGTATTTCCTTCTCTGTCTTTGTAGTACCTGGTCTGGACTCTGTTGTGGGTGGGCTGGAATGTTCTGGTGAGCTGTCTTTACCTGGACTTGGGCTGGCTTTCAAAGGTACGTCTAATGGCAATGCATGTGTCTGATAATGAGAGAGTCCAACACAACCCCAGACTAACTAACTACTGGGTTACCCAACTAACTACCACCTCCTCTGTGTTGCCAGGCACTTTTTAGATCTCTGATAGGTCACCTACAAAGTAACTCTGCATGACTTGTTTCACATTAACATTGTATTGTATTATTTAACTGTGGAAAACATTCTGACACGTGTTCACATTAGGAGCTGAAACTGCTCATTCTAACATACATTCTAATATCACAATATACGTTATGTTATGCGCAGTTTTGAATGGTCATCTACTGTGGCTGAAGTTCAGGTTAATTTTCAGGTTCAGGTTCTGGATTGTCTGTAGCAAAGCTCGGGAATCAATGTGACACAAGGCAGTAACCCCCTGGAATGATTCAAAGTTTATTCAGATAAATAGAGCATATATACAGTTTTGGACTTGCATGTAAACACAAGTGGGAAGCTATGGGATACTATGGTCCCACATGGAGACACAACAGACAGTCAGCCAGCCTGGGGAGCAGGGACAGCACGGTTCCCACGGTCAAAGAACAAACATCCAAGTGCATCCTAAAGGCCTCCCAGGGCTAACAAATACGAGTGAAGCTAAATAGTTACATAGGCCTAACGGCAGAGTGGAAAGTTACCAGCCCACAAGATGAATACATCCACAACTCCCAACACATTATAATAGGTTTTTAAATATGTTTGTAATTCTATTCAGAGCTGTGTACATTTTATTGACGTAAATATTTCTTTCTACTGCTACCCTTCTTCACCCCCTCTTCCTCCTCCTCCTGCTCTCATAACGACTCCTCTCGCCTCCTTCTTTGACTCCCTCTTCCTTTCCTCGAGTCCTCCGCTCTCATTTCAGTCTCAGCCTGCAGGTAAACGGCCGAGCAGCCGATGACGTTGTGTTGTGTTGCGTAATTGCAGGACAGCGACATCCTGTCCCTGGGTCTGTCCTCCCAGCCGTCCTGGTGGCAGGACCACGGGCCCGGCTGCGCGAGCACGACCCCCGCCTCCCCTGGATGGCAGAGCCTGGAGAACCCGGAGCTGGTCACGGTTCTGAGCTGCTGGCTGGAGTACCAGTACATCGAGGTCCTGCACTGCGTCATCCAGCTGGTCCTGTCGGTGAGTAGACCGGACCCACGCAACACCTGCGGCTCCCGCTTCCACAACCACGATGCGCAGGATTAAGGCCTCTGTATGCTTTTTGTTTGTTGGGGGCGGGGCTTGGAGGCCGGTGCCAGATCTCAGTAGGTTGACTACAGCCTACAGAGGCCTTTAGATTTGTCGTTTAAGGATATGCTTTTGAGTTTAGTGATTAAAAATGCTGCATGGAAGGAAATGCTGTAAATGTACCGATTAATGTCCAAAGCATGTGGTTGAATTTGTTCTTGGTGTGATGTGATTTATTTTTGATGTATTTTTTCCAGCTCCTGGGATTTATATATGCCTGTTACGTGGTCAATACTTTGTCATACGAGGAGGACAGCTGTGAGTCTATAGCACCACATGTATGCTTCGACCTGGGAAACATACACACTTTCACATTCATTCTCTAAATGTAGTCATCATCGTTATGTTCTGATGGGATTAGTACCGTGACACACTAACTACGTGTTGTGTTGTTGATGCGTTGGTGATTAACATCATTTCCTTCTCTCCACCTGATTTCAGTTGATTTCATGGGTGAAATTCATCATCCATCAAAATCACCAGATCTGTTCTTCTAGGAGGAAGAAGGGACCAGCAGGTACTAAAAGACCTTATTGATTTCAAGTATCAAGAATTTGTATCAAAAACCGCTGATATTATATTTGCAATTCATTCATATTACTGTGATTTGTGTTATTTTACTGTCCTATTCTACAGATTACACGTAAGCTACTAAACGAAGCACCTGGGAGAAGTTACGAAGCCATAAGAGGAAACGCACTGAAGAACTTAATACTAATAATCAGTCCTTAACGAGAATCGATATTTGATGCCTTTGGTAATACACACACCTCAAGATCTCCAACCTATCTCAACATTGGGTGTATGTCACTGTGATGCATGCTTTACGTGGGTACTGAGTACACAGAACATATAGCAGCTACTGTATCTATACTGTCTATCTGTAATGTATATACATGTACGTGTGTGTGTGTGTGTGTGTGTGTGTGTGTGTGTGTGTGTGTGTGTGTGTGTGTGTGTGTGTGTGTGTGTGTGTGTGTGTGTGTGTGTGTGTGTGTGTGTGTGTGCGCGTGCGAAAGAGTGTGTGTGTGTTGCGCGCAAGAAAGTACACACGATAACCTACCTCGATAACCTACCTTGATTAGTTAGTAAATTAAATGTGCGGCCTATTTATTTGCAGTTTGACTAATAAAAGCAACCATATTCTAGACAGTCCTAGACAATTCTGTGCTTGTTGTTGTTGTGTGATTTTCTTTGTTTCTTTTTTTTAATTTTTACAATAAACACAAAAACTAAATCTGATGTCGACTTTCCCTCATAATTCCCATTTATGTATTTATTTATTCATCAAAAACATGGGGACAAAATGTGTTGACATGTTACTGGACGTTCTGGGGGTCACAGTCTGGTGGGGGGGGTCCCAGTTCTGGGGGGCTCAGTCTTGGGGTGGGGGGGCAGGCTAGTGGGGGGCAGTCTGGTGGTGGTGGTGGGGGCCCCAGTCTGGTGGTGGGTGGGGGGGGCCCAGACTGGTGGTGGTGGGGGGTCCTGAGACGCCGCGGCAACGGGGGCCCCTGCGTCACTGACGTAACATCCGGCCGCCAGAGCCCGGATGTGAGGCTGTGTGTGTGTGTGTGTGTGTGTGTGTGTGTGTGTGTGGACAGACCGAGGAGCTGGAGCCTGACTGGTGCGGGGTTTTCACACCACAGATGCCGACCAGGGAGCCCTGCCGCCGCCTCCTCCTCCTCCACCTCCTCCTGCTCCTCCTCCTCCTCCAGAGCTCCGCCTGATCCGCGTCTCACCGAAACGTCAGCAGCAGCCGTCCGAACCCGCAGCTAACGAGCTAACGCGCTAGCTGACTGGTTAGCTCAAGCTAAGCAAGCTAACGCAGTGGTCCGGGCGGAGAGGAAACCGTCTCACCCTCCGTCCTCCGTGCCGGTCTCACCCTCCGTGCCCTGTCTCACGCTCCGCTCACGAATGATGTCTGCCGCCAGCCTCGACCCCCAGGTAAGGAGAGGCCCCCCCAACCTCAGAGTGTGTGTGTGTGTGTGTATGTGTGTGTGTGTGTGTGTGTGTGTGTGTGTGTGTGTGTGTGTATGTGTATGTGTGTGTGTATGTATATGTGTGTGTGTGTGTGTGTGTGTGTGTATGCATGTCTGTCTGTCTGTGTGTGTATATGTGTGTGTGTGTGTATATATATGTGTGTGTGTGTGTGTGAATGAATGATGTATATATGTCTGTGTGTGTGTGTGTATATAATGTGTTGTATGTATGTGTTGCTGAGGCTGTCGTTGAGTTCCTGATGCGTCTTGCGTCTGGTGACGTCTAACTCCAACACGGACGGGTTTAGAAAGAATGAATGAATGAATGAATGAATGAATGAATGAATGAAGTGTTGCTGGGCCTCTCGGTTCAGTACCACAAGGTCCAGACCTGCGCATTGCTCTGATGCTGCTTCTCAATCACACCTGAATACACACCACTACATAACATAACACTACATAACATAACACTACATAACATAACACTACATAACACTACATAACATAACACTACATAACACTACATAACACTACATAACATAACACTACATAACATAACACTACATAACATAACACTACATAACATAACACTACATTACATTACATACATAACACGACATAACATGCACATTAACGTCTCCCCCCCGCTGTGTTTCCTTTCACGTCTCACGTCAACGTTGACCCCAAGACATCCAAGGGACAAGATGGGAGTAAAGGTGAGGAGACGAGGGCTGGCTGGCTGGCTGCTGTCTGTCTGTCTGTCTGTCTGTCTGTCTGTCTCTGTCAAATACCTGCAAGGATTTATGTTGGTTTGATGCATTTCTGACATTATTACTATTACTGATCAAATGTTGCATTAATTCAATGTAACCGAAATGCACGGATTCAGTTGAACCTACTTTAAGGTTGACAGCCGAAATATTGGGTGTCCCACAATGTAATTAACATGTGCCAGTATTTACACCGAGATATGGTTAGTTGGAGTGCACAGATTGCCAACACGGGCTTTGACGAGTTAACTTGTGTTGTATTATTTAACAGCATTTTATATTGATTACAAATATATTATTGATATTTATACCGTTTGTGTGCAGAGTAGTAGTCGTCGTCAATAGCACTTGTCATAAACGGTTTTAGTCAGTTAAAAGCAATGTTATGAATATGTACTGCATTCATCACATGTTGAATAACTGTAATTACATTACAGCCTTTCCTGTGTCGGTACAAAATGGCTCCATGCATCAGAAGGATAGTGTCCACGACAATGACTTTGAGCCTTACCTCACCGGCCAGTCGAACCAGGTGAGGGACTTTGGTTGGTATCTGTAATACAAACCGTGGTTGGGTTCACGGGAGGCGCAGATGTGTCTTCATGTCACAGAGAGATGCACTCTGCTGGCCGTCTGTGTGTATTTGAGAAAGTCAGAGTCTGCGCTGTGTTGTAAGCGTTGAGGTGTTGTGGATTGTGACGGGTGCTTTGGTTTGGATGCTAAATGTTTGCGTTTGAGGTGAACTATTTAAATGCCATCTTTTCTCCCCCTTTTCCAGAATAACAGCTATCAGTCCATGACAGACCCGTACCTCTCCAGCTACTATGCCCCATCCATCGGGTTCCCCTACCCGCTCAGTGAGGCGCCGTGGTCCACAGGCGGGGACCCCCCCATCCCCTACCTGACGCCCTACGCGCCCCTCAGCAATGGGGACCACCATTTCATGCATGACACTGTATTCGGCCAGCCGGGGGGGCTGGGCAGCAGCATCTATCCGCACAGGTTTAACTTTTTCCCCGAGAACCCGGCCTTCTCCGCCTGGGGCACCAGCGGCTCCCAGGGCCAGCAGACTCAGAGCTCGGCGTACGGGGGCAGCTACAGCTACCCGCCCAGCTCCCTGGGAGGCACGCTGGTCCCCGACGGCCAGACGGGCTTCCACAGCGACACGCTCAGCAAGGCCCCGGGCATGAACAGCCTGGAGCACGGCATGCTGGGCCTGAAACTCGGAGGCGACGTCACAGGGGGTGGCTCCGGCGTGAAGAGCGTCGGCTCTGTGATCGGCGGCGGCGGGAACGTAGCCGCCGCTGTTGCCACGGGCAACGGCGGAACGTCGATGGGCATGCCCAAGCCCACGTCGTGGGCGGCCATCGCCAGTAAGCCCGCCAAGATGCAGCAACTCAAGACCAAGGCTAAGCCCACCATGGCCCTGGTGGGAGTGGGAGGAGTCCTCCCCCCGCCGCCCATCAAACACACTCTGGAGGTCGACACCTGGGACAGTAAGGGGGCTGTCGCCAAGGTGCCGCCCCCGCTGCCCCCCCACCACCAGCACCAGTCCCTCCCCCCCCAGCAGCAGCAGCTCCACTCCCACGCCCACCTGCCCCACAACCTGCCCCCGCCGCCCCAGCAGCAGCTCCACTCGGCCCAGTCGCTGGTGCAGCAGATGACCATGCAGGGCCCCCACCCCCCTCCCCCGCAGTCCTACCAGAACCACAACTCTGTCCCGCCGCCCCAGACCCGCTGGGTGGCCCCGCGCAACCGTAACCCGGGCTACGGCGGCGGCAGCCTGGACAGCAGCGGCTCGTCCTGCGGTGGCGGCGGCGGCGGGGGGATGATGGGTAACGGCGGTGGGGGAGTAGGGGGCATACTGCCCAGGGCGGGCCCGGGGCTGGACTCCCACCCGGTGCTGGAGAAGCTGCGTGCGGCCCACAGCTACAACCCCAAGGACTTTGAGTGGAACCTGAAGAACGGCCGCGTGTTCATCATCAAGAGCTACTCGGAGGACGACATCCACCGCTCCATCAAGTACTCCATCTGGTGCAGCACGGAGCACGGCAACAAGCGGCTGGACGCCGCCTTCCGCAACATGGCCGCCAAGGGCCCCGTCTACCTGCTCTTCAGCGTCAACGGCAGCGGGCACTTCTGCGGCGTGGCGGAGATGCGCTCGCCCGTGGACTACGGCACCAGCGCCGGCGTGTGGGCGCAGGACAAGTGGAAGGGCAAGTTCGACGTGAGCTGGCTGTTTCGTGAAGGACGTGCCCAACAGCCAGCTGCGCCACATCCGCCTGGAGAACAACGACAACAAGCCGGTGACCAACTCACGGGACACGCAGGAGGTGCCCCTGGAGAAGGCCAAGCAGGTGCTGAAGATCATCGCCACGTACAAACACACCACGTCCATCTTCGACGACTTCTCCCACTACGAGAAGAAGCAGGAGGAGGAAGAGGTGGGCGGGAAGGTGATTAACGTCCCGGCGACGTTATCACCGTTCATTCATTATTACATCAATAACAGCAACATTTGTATGATGACATAATGTTGGCTCTGTTCTAGAGAAGTTGTGTTTTTACCGATGTTGTGTTTTATTGTTTAACAGAGCTACGAGCCTCCTCCCATGCAAAGCCGACCCCGACTGGATCAGGTAAATGTGTTTCACGATATCATTATAAAATAGCACATTTTTTGTGTCTCCTCTCTTGGGACTCATTTCAATGGATCATTCTTTGTTGCCGTTCCACCGTAAAGCTCCTCATGTTTGCTTTCTACTTCCTCCAGGATCGCCAGAATCGAAGTAAACAGTAGCGGACTGCTCCTTTGTAAAGGTGGATCAACTCTCCTGCTCGGATGGACTTAATGATGTTTAGATTATAAAGAGAAGACCTGAAGCCCCGCCCCCCTCCTCCTCCTCCCTCCACCACCACCGTCGCCGCCCACCACCCACACACACACTTGGTTTTTGTGTCTTTGGCCAATGACAAGCATTTAGCCACTTCAATCCGGGTTCTTTTCAAGATGTGTGTGAAGCCGGGATGAAGCCAGTTCACGAGTCCAACACTCAAATAAGTTGTTTTGTTTTATTATCTTGTGTTTTAGCCTTCTGGACCTTTTGATCTGCAATACGAAATCTTACATTCTCAATTAATATTAAGTAACAGTAATCTGCACGTCTCTCGAAAATCTCTTTTCAACATGCTGCTGATATTCAGTGACTGTTCACGTGTGTGTGTGTCTCTGTGTGTGTGTGTGTGTGTGTGTGGTGTGTGCTTGGTGTGTGTGTGTGTGTGTGTGTGGGTAAATTCCGACGCGTGAACAACACTTTATTCAGAAATGTCTTCTGTATGATTCTGGCCAGTTTATGTCCATGCAGGACAAACAAACTCCGCTCATGATATCCTGACACTCATTTTGAAGGAGTTTCTTGCGTGTGGTGGAGTGTGGTGGTCTGGGAGGGTGGAAGCGCTCGGAACACTCGGAGGTCAAGGAATTCCTCGGACTTCTGTAACTCGGCAAATTACTGTTTGGAAAACCTTTTATCCGCGGGGGGAGAGAAAAAACACGCCATTTTGTTTCCAGAGAGAAGCCTTAACATTGTTTCTTTTCAACAATAGTGTTATTAAAAATAAAAAACCAACCGACATGTTTGCTGTACTGCGCCTCGAGTCGTACACCGAGAGATTCAGGGAATAGATATTGTTTAGAGACGACACGCCCTCTAAGGAGTTCCCTCGTTATTTTAATTTTATTTATAAGGTAGAAACGCAAACATCGTTTTGGTTCTTGATCAGACGAGACGCTACGCTTTGTCCTGTCCTCATTTCCCATCATGCAACAGCTGTTTGTTTCCACGTGGTCCCTGGTTCCTGCAGGCTCTGTGTCGCGCTGCCCTGTGCTTCTGGGGACGATGTAGCATGTACCGCTTCTCTAGCTAGGCCTGTCACTTTGCTTTGTCGTTAGCTCTGTTCTTTCTTAACATTATTAACATTTCTATAACCCTTCCACGTCCTCCTCGGAAGAATTTAAGCTTTAATGTACCGGCCATGGTAACCAAGTAAGTCTCAAAAGTTCATGTTACTGATTTATTGTTAAGTGTATGAGTAACCAGAGAATAGTCTATATGGTATATGTGCGTGACTTAAATTTTCTTTCTTTTTTTCTGGGTCTTGCTTGCTATAGTGCGTGTGTGTGTGTGTGTGTTCGTATGCGAGCGAGAGAGACAGAGATGTATGCTATTGAGGAATGGAGGAGGTATATAATGGTAACAAAATATTAAAATAAAAATGTTTAAGTCCCCTCTCCCCCCCGCCCAAAAAGAAATATACATTGTATAAAAACTCACTATCACATTCTTAGATTTGATCATGGTCATTATTAAAAGTATACTTATCTGTTATATGTGTTATTTGCTTGGTTACTTTGCTAAATGTGTGTATGTATAGAAACGACAAGCAAAGATATATACATCACTTTGTGTCTTCATCCGCATCCTAACTGGTGTTTTAGGGTCTCTGTAGGACGTGGCGAGGGGGCACGGGGTCTCCTGCAGGGGCTTTTGGTCACATTTCTTCATGGAAAACTTTTAACCGTATGAATCGTCCTCTAGTTGAATCCTTGATTGATGGTTTGAATCATATTAGTGAAAATTCACATTCATCGCATTAACAAGAATATTAAAGAGTCATTTATTGAGGTGTTGTTGCTGTATTGTCCGACGTCCACCCCTGACCCATGGAGAAGTAGGAAATGTGGGCCTACACACACAGCCTACCTCTTCTGAAACATAATGTGCATAAACTGGAACGTCAAATCTGGACACAGGGAATCTTTACCTCTGACTTTTAGCTGTCGTTGGCCAATTACATGATGAACTATTATATGTATTATGTTTTATCCATATAACATTCTAAGATGGGAATAAGATCAGATAGAACTTTATTCATCCTGAAGGAAATTGCTGAAAGGAGGTTGCTCAAAAATACCAGCAACTTAAGAATATATAAGCATTCTAACCTATAATCTTGGCAATTTTAACCTTAAAGTTCAACTGTCCAACTTGCATATACATACATTAGGTTCATAATCTAACCGTCTACTTGGTAAAGTAAAATCTGGGTCAAACTGAAACAGTCCATATTTTACATGTGTGCAGCCAAAAAGCAAACCCTTTACTGTAGCCTATTACTGTACTGTGCTATCACTTCACTTCGTCCAGCAGAATGATGCACAGAGATCTGGGTTAATGATAATTAGATCATTTGTCCAACAGACTCGAAATAGCCCAAAGTCTGTTATAATGAATACAAGAGTGTAGTCCATCACGGTCATGGGCTGTCTTCTAGGTGTTGGGTAAATACTGTGACAATAGTATTTATTAGATGTACTGATTGATGAACTTTTTACTCAAGTAAAAGTAATAAAGTACAGGCTCAAATGTACTCACAGTAAAAAGTAACTTTTAAAATGACTGTTTTTGTGCAAAGCTAACTGAACTTCACGTCATATTAATATAAATATAATAATAAAAGGCAATAGGAACTTTATTTCTAGTTCTATTACTGCCTTTCTGAATGTATTCAGCATGAACAACAACAAAGTGGATAGAAAAAACTAAACAAGCTCTATTTTCTGTCTCATTCATTGTAGACGAGTGACTTGACCTCTACATAGGCCTTAACAAATCACACTAATTACAGAGTTGTACATCAGTCTGGGGCCAAACCATTACAAGGGGTAAAGCCTTAATACATACAACTACAGTAAATATAAACATAACAAATAATGGATCAATTCTAGAAAGTAGAAGGTACAGATATTTGTGTTAAAATGTAGGGAGTAAAAGTAAAAAGTGGTCAGAAAAGTACAAACAATTATCCTAACCTATCCCTTTCCCCCCAGAAAAACTTCTGAGCCATCACAGAGAAAGAACATGAAATAAATTCAACATAAATAATGACACTAACATCTATAAGTGCAAATGAATATAGCAAACCAATAATATATATAGCCTATGTTTGCCTAGACTCGGGTCCCTATTTGCCACGTCTCGTTAGTAGATGATTATAATTGGTTCAATCTTTGGGCATGTAGGTGCTGTCACTCAACACACGAGGGCCCTCGGCTACCAAGCGAGAGGGAGAGCAGGTTGCCACCAGGGGCCCTATCCAACCACATGGTCCACTTATAGCAATGAACGGCCCTGCACACACACACTTTTATTTGATTTAATCAGCATCTGCGTCTATTTTATTATCAGTATACTTTTATTACTCTCACTTTATTCTTCATGTGATTATCCTATCGATTTTAAATGAAATCAGACTCTGTTTGCATGGGTTTGTGGGTCAATAACACATCTCAACAAGACAATTTTGTCATTTTGACTTCATCACACATCAGAAAGTTTGGCACAAAGTCAGTCGCAGATCTTCAGACTTTTTATTTTATTATTAAAACTCCCAGGCCAAGCAGCATTGAGTATATACAGTACAGTATATAAACATACATAAATAATCCACCACAGTATACGTTCAAATGTGAAATCAATGACATGAACGCCACATCTATTTACTAAGTCGTGGCTCAACTCCAGGTCATCTGCTCGTGTAGCCGTCATCTGTGGCAGCCAGCAGGCCGTTGAGAATACTCAGCATCATTCTGTCCACCGAGTACAGACACACAGTGTGAGGGACATGTGGACGGAGGTGACACACAGGAGTGGGCCAATCACCTTCCAGCTTACAGGGAAGGATCTTAAAGGCTCTCCCATTGGAAGAGAACATTGAATGCAAGTGCACATGCATCAGGAAAATATATGTTAGCACACGCGCACACACACGCACGCACGCACACACGCACGCACACACACACACACACACAGACAGTTATTAGCCTGATAAAACTCAAACTGGTCAGATCACATTATGTGTGTGTTGTGTCCAAGAAGACATTTGACATTTGTAGAATGAAATAGAAAAAACCCAAATTGTTGCTTTCTATTGTATTTTGTTCTGTTTATGGTGATGCAATATGCAATATACAGAAATATTATGGATCCCTATTTACAATCCCTATAAATACATATTCGAACAATTAAGTTCGTATTAAGTTAAGTTCGACACTTTTGTCATTGCATTATTAATAAATATATAATAGCACCATCAAACTAACACATAAATACATATTTATACATTTACGTGTGTGAGCTTCAACTCACGAAACATACAAATGTTGACGTCATGGAAAAGTTCAAAAGGTCGCTAAAACCAGAGTCTCAGACCATGGCGTGGCGGTGGTACATCTCCTGGTCCACACGCCTGCTGTCCCCGAGCAGGAGGAACATCCCAAGACCGCTGAAGTTCAACAGGGTTATGAGGGTGAAGACGCCGGCGTAGGACACTTTCTCAATCAGGTAGCCAGAGCAGGAGACCATCACTACACCTATGGAGAACACACACACACACACACACACACATCCATATAGTTATTAACAACAAGAGTGTCTCTGCAGAAACAATGGAAACGGAAAAACGATTCACAGCAAATGTATTCAACAATTCTCTGACTACATACCCATGAGGGCACCGCACATATTCATGAAACCTGTTGCAAAAATAAGAAAAAAAGAAAAATGTCAGAAAACGATGTGATCCTAGTTATACAGACGGGAAAAATGAAGGAAGCCTGTTGACGACATACCAAAGAGTGCGCCAGCGTACGACGGAGCGAGGTCCTGCACGTTGACAGACACACCGCTGTTCACAGGATCAACACACGTTAAGGAAGTTAGCCATCGATAGCATTCATTATTGACAAGTCAACGTACTGACGCCTTCACCGAGCCAACACCGCTGTCCAGAAGGAACGAAAGAGACAAGCGGGAACATTCAAAGTGTGCAACCAATATTGGAGTAACTCAGGATTGAGGCATCGCCGTCCCTGATTCATTGAGAGTGCAGGAAAGCTGTAGAGATCAAATCAAGGCTTTGTTTTGTGCTCATGTCAACAACAGCAACAACAACTGAATAGTAGTGGGTGGGGTGCCAGGTTGTGGGTTTGATGCCTTGAGCAAGGGGCCTAACCCTACCTGCTGCTTAAGAATGTGTAGATAGTTACTGCAGAGCAAGTATGTGTGGTCAGTACATGTTTGCAGCCCGCCTTCCGTACACACCTGCTGGTGAAGGTCCCCAGGCCCAGGGCTGCAGACATGGACATCAGGGCCACGGAGAAGGATACGGGCCAGCAGAGGACCATGATGAACACGCTCGCCACGCCCATGGCGAGGAACTGTTAGTCAAGCAAAAGAACGAAGGGAATAGGGATTAGGGGGGTGGTAGCATTTAGACCAGCAATCCGGACTCCAGTCCCGATCTGGACCGAAGCACAAATGTCTCCGGACGCTGAGCAAATTCTACTTTTCATATGAATTATTTGTATTATCTGCGAGATACCTCCGCGACTCAACGAAAATTCTCGGCTTTCTCGACTGCAAGCATCTCTCCGGCATGGGGAAATGGTGATTTGTAGATCCTATTTCATTTATATGTAATTGTATATAATTGTATATATTTTATATACATTTTGGTGCTAGTGTTACTGCTGGTGCTAGTACTGGTGTTAGTGCTAGTCCTGGTGCCAACTGCTGGTGCTAGTGTTGTGTCGACTGTCTGGGAAGGTATTCTGTGACATTCTGTGAATGTCAGCATATAACAATGTATATTTTAGTACATCGATTTATATGTGTATTGCTCACCTGGATATTTTTACAATATATTCCATTTCATTTTAGATTTCATTTACTTATTTTACATAGAATTCTATTTATAGTTCTATTTCTATTTTGTACAGTTCTATTTCTATTTTGTATTCTTTTATAATTACTGTCGGCTGTCAGGCGTTTTGCACAAAAAGTTTTTCACTCACTGCTTATACTCACGTGTAAATTGTGAAGTGACAATAAAATACTTGAAACTTGAAACTTGATTTAATTAAATATGTATATCTTAAGTAAGCTTGACATGCCTTAGTAAACGGACCTTTGTTTGTTTAAGTTTTGAATTTGACCCTGATCCAGACGAACAAATATTTGACTATTTGTTCTTGCCTGATGAACGTTAACAATTCATTGTCTTTCTTGTTTGGTGAACCATACTTGTTTGAGCGCAATGCAAAGGTACATATTTGACATAGCTGGCTCAATGAAGGTATTCAAGGCTTAGGCAGAAGCAGGATACAAAGCATCACTGATTGTGGCCAAATTTGTGGACAGTTTAAAGGGGCCCTAGTATACGACCAAGCCGTCTCAAAGTTGTCAACCTAGATGTACGCTGACTAGATCCGTTTACCAGTCCACTGGGTTGTCTGGTAAACGGATCTAGTCAGCATAAATATACAGGTGGACACTCCCACTTGTGATGTCACTTTGTTACAATGACAACTTCGGTCCAACGACAATTTTTGAAACGGCTTGTCAAGTATAATCACGCTCGCACCTTGGTGGTGTAATAGGGCCCCTTTAAAAAAACAAAAAAACATGGCGTGTTGCATTGTGTACAGCGTCGACCAGGAGAGTTACCTGCATTATCTTCCTGACGGACGTCACAGAATATCCTGAAAGAAGAGAACATTGGACACGCGTTGAGGTTCTGCTCCTTTAGTTCCTTAGAGACGGTCCAACGTCGCAGGGGCAACACGAACCTTTTTTGATGAGGAAGTCTGAGCTGTATCCCCCGCTGACGGAGCACAGGACCGCCACGAGCCAGGGGGTCACGTTATACACCCAGTGCTAGACGGCCACGCACACACACACACACACACGGTCAGGAAAGGTCACGCCACGACCTTTCTGCATTGTTTCCTTGTCAGTTTTGCCATTAAGCAAAACATTATTCACCACATAACAGCATCACAGAAAATGACCTTTGCGTTGCTACAAAAACAATTAAAGGACTCCTATTATACCACCGGGTGGGAGTGTGATTAGCCTAGACTGCAAGCCGTTTCAGAATCTCCCCCTTATGACATCACAAGTGGGAGTGTCCACCCAGATGAATGCTGGATACTAGATCAGCCTACCAGTTGCTGCAGTTCACTGGGTAGTTGGCCGGTAGGCTGATCCGTCCAGCACGCATCTGGATGCAAAACCACTCGTGATGTCATAAGGGGTGGCTTCTGAAATGGCTTGCGGTGGCTAATCACACTCACACCTGCTGCTGGTGGTACAGTACAGTAGAAGCCCATTAAAAAGGAGAATGCTAATACCATAGCGCTTGGGAAGCTGTCCTTGAAGAAGGTGGGCAGCCAGCAGAGCAGTGTGTAGGTGGTGCTGCAGATGCACGTGTGGGCGAACACCATGGCACTGGGGGGGGGGGGGGGACAGAGACGTGTGTGTGTGAGCGTTGTGTTGAAAGGCCTAAAAGGTCTGAAAGTTGCAAGAGGGTGAAAACAGTGTGACCTTACAACACGGGGGTCTTTTTAAGAAGGCCCAGCCAACGGAACCTTGAGAATCCCCCGTAGGAGACGTTGCTTGAGAAGAGATGTTTGGGAAGGAGTTGCCCTACGTCGGCAAAACAAGATATGACAAACTTACAACGATATGACAGCGTTTTGAAGCAGGAAATGATCAATGTTCTTCTTGTGAACTTCAAAAAACTGTCACTACAAAGGAACAAGGAAGGCCCAAAACACGTCCGACCTCGTCCAACCTGCAGATGTCACCACGGATGCATCACGGACCTTTCAAGAAGCACTGCCAGATCACCAGGGCCCAGGACCCGGACAGGAGACCGGTGGCGTAGAAGACCCTCTCCCAGCCGTACCAGTCCAGCAGCAGGGAGCCCACCCCTCCCATCAGCAGCGTCCTGAAACCAATTAAAGACACGCAAACTGAACATAACACAACACATCATGCATTTGTGTGTGTGTGTGTGTGTGTGTGTGTGTGAAGGGAGAGAGAGAGAAAACGTCTCGTACCCCAGATAGCAGCCACAGCTAGCCACGCTCATCAGGAAGGGTCTCTCGGCCTCCACGACGCGCTGGGAGCAGAGGCTGACCAGCGACGGGTAGAACACGCCTGTGACACAACGGCTCGCCGGTTGCATGACTTAAACGCCATGATGTCACGTTCATTTGCATGCACGTCTGTGTGTTTGTCTGTGTCTGTGTGTTTGCCACAGATTCAATTGTTGACATATGCGTTCAAGTGTTGAGTGACTTCACACAGAAAAGTTGGGAACGTCTCGTTCCCAGGATGACACGATATTGCTGCTGGTGGTGTGTGCAGATGAAGTGTTGTAGTGACACGGTACTGACCCTGCAGCAGCCCCATCAGGAACCTTCCCATCGTCATGGCAGCGACAGAATGGTCTTGCAACCGACCGAGAACCGGCGTGACAGCGGTCACCACAGCCCAGGAGGCTGTTGAGAGGAATAATATTCTCTCTCCTCCAACTCTGATTTTACAACAAAAAGCAACAAAATATTGACATCACTAACGCTGGTCATAGAAGACATTTGCATACGCATGATGCTCATGAAACATGAAAGAGAGCTGAACGAATGACTGACTTGTCACTGGCATGGCCCCCCAGGATCTGTGTTAAGCAGTAGCCCCAGAAGAATCCTCCGAGCACCAGGCCGGTCTCCGTCTTGCTCCAGTGAAACGTAGCCGCCATGGAGACGGCGCACAGAGGCATGGCCATCCTCGCGCAGAAGAGGAGAGAGGTGCCCGAGAGCAGCATCACCGTCCATTTTGCAGCGAGTGGCCTTGGAGTGGAAAAGCAAGAGAAAAAAATCAGTACAACGGTCCTGAAGGAAAGGCTCAGCAACCGTAACGTCAGCTAAACCTGTTGAAGTACAATTGCGCACCCCAGAACTGCAGGACCTCCACGTGCAGGTTACAAACAGAACAAGGGTCATGATCTAGCTCCAGTTCAGAGTGGAAACATGTCACAGCACAGCAGTGAAACGCATCCTCCTATAAGAAACCTCACCTGGGCCATAAGTGTTGTCCTGCTGGATCCTGCTCAGTAGAATTATTAGTCGTGAGAGTATTGGTCTTCTTACAGTTGTCTGAACCGCGACAGTCCGCCATTCAGCGTGTGCTGTTTGTCGGGAGCTGGTGTGTCTCTGTCCGATGTTCAGCATTGAAGAGGAATGCTTTAAGCACACAGTCGCTGTCAGACGAGTCGGACAGGTAGAACTTGTGGCTACAGGTAGATCTTGTGGCAGCCTGTTGGGATTTGCTGTACAGTGAAGGGCATGTACTGGTCTTTACCCCGAGCTACGTGGCAGTATGTAAATACAAACAAAAACAACAGAAAAAACCTTTGCACACAAAGACAAACATATTTGCATGAAGTCACAAGTTCTGTTTATTTTTTATATTTGGAAATCTTCTCTTAAAAATGTTCAATAATAAAAGGGATGTGAACTTTATGGGTAACACCGTCTGTAAACAATATCTACAAAAAGGCTTAAATGAACCAGCAGCAAGAACAACCATTCAAAATAATAAAAACACTTGTTATATGTATAGATATACAGTATATGCCTATATATCTATCTATATAGATCAAAGTTGCAGGGCACAACAAATGGTGAATACAATTTTAAATAAACATTGCAGCTGAAATCAATAGAATGAATCAGTTTGATACAATAAAGTAAAAATCTAGCTCCCAGTTCACAATGCCAGTTCAGCGTATTGTTTAACAAACCCAGTAGCCAACATTAGAGCAGACCATAATTACAGGCTGTGTGTGTATAAAGCACTCGGATGAAATGGCCGATATCTTAGATTCAGCATCAGAAAAATGAATGAATAAGAAAATGAAAAATTGTTTAAACCACACATTAACAACAATTACTTCCGTTTTAAATCCAACTTCCATACTGAAACCAACCAAACTGAAGCCTTGTAAGGTGAAAGTATTTCTAAAAAAATAAATAAAACAAGGGCTGTTTATTTGATGCCATTTCAGATTACACTTATATCATAAATGCTGCTTTATAATACATGTATAATACTATGTAAGCTTGTGTGTACAACTTGGCGCGGTGATAAAGAATGATTCAAAAATGGTGTCTCCGGGAATCCAGACAGACACAATTAAATACGGCTGACAGTTTGCACAAGGAACGTCACCGTTATAAATACAACCATCAAAAAAGAAGTCATTCTATTTGTACATTATGCGCTAGCGGGACAACACGCAGTCGCGGACTGCGTATAATTTAGGGGCGTAGAAAGAGCGGCCGCGGCTCACAGCGACGCGTGGCGGGGTCACTTGGGCTCCTCGATGGTGCCCTTGCTGAGGTCGGTCATCTTGGGGTACTTGACCTTCTTCTGGTCCAACTCGTTCTGCGCCCACAGCAGCAGTTTCAGGAGCTTAGCGAGCTTGGGGGTCGACTCCCTGTTTTCATAGTCCAGCACTGCTTGGTTCACCTCGCTCCACACCTGCACATTAACAAAACACCCGATTACCATTAAACCCACAGGAAGTCATGGCAACAACAACAATAACTCAACAGTGACGGCCACTCCCGCCCAACGTGAGGTCTGCTCCGTGCAGCCACAATATATTAAAGGAGACGTATCATACCACCGAGAGTGATTTGCCATTTCAAGCGGTTTCAAAAACCGGATTCATCTCCGGTTTTTGGACGTCACAAGTGGGAGTGTCCACCATAGATGTATGGTGGATAGATCAGCCTACCAGCCTAACACAGTGGATTGCAGTGGCTTGCAGGCTGATCTATCCACCATACATCTGGGTGGTGGACACTCCCGTAAAAAAAAAAAAAACAGATTCTGAAACCGCTTGGAAGTGTTAATCACGCTTTAACAGGAGCCGCTTTAACACCGAGCCCACCTTCTGACGCTGCAACATGTTCAGCAGGTCTCCGAACGGGGAGTCCTCGGGGTTGTCGAAGGCCAACAGAGCCAGCGTTCTCTCCATCTCCGTCAGGCACTCTCGGCTCTCCTCGCCCTGCTCCGCCAACTGGGTCTGGGCGAACTCCAGCGCTGACTCAGTCTCCCGCAGGCGAATTAACTCAATCAGGTGCTGCTGCTGCAAGATGCAAAGAGCATGCAAAGTGTCAGGCCAGGGAAGCTTAAGTGGATGAGCGGTTTGGCTGCCGCTGGACGTACTCTCCCAACAGCCAATGAGAATGCTGTACGAGACCCACAGGGGAGAGGGGAACTAGTGGCGCACACACACACACACACACACACACACACACACACACACACACACACACACACACACACACACACACACACACACACACACACACACACACACACACACGTTTGCCGAGTAAGACGGTTCTGAGAGCTGACTAGCGGGGCCCACCACCTCCCGAACACGCGGTAACTCGTACACCCCGGGAACCGCGTGCAACACTGAGCCTATATAGACCTCATTGTCTCGCCTCACGACAGGTAGACTCACCTGTAGGTGGAAGTACAAGTAGCGGTTGGTGTCGAGCAGCTCGGGGTGCAGGCTGTTGATCAGGGCAATGGCCTCCTGGATCTGCCCCTTCAGGATCCTCTCGCGGATCTTTATCCTCTCGTCCAGGGAGTCCAGGTCCACGCTGGGTTCGATCCCGGACTCCAGGCGGAACTTCTCCGCAGCCTCCTTAAAGCCCTCTAGAACAATCAAAACAAAGGGAAGCAAATTAGTTAAATCATTCAAATTTAAAGCGTTATTTGCCTCCGACATTTAAATATCGGTCCACCGTGCAGGACTCGTACCCGTCACCAGGTAGTTCATGATCAGGCGGTTCATGTCGGCTCGCTGGATGTGCACGTTGTTCAGCTTGTCCATCCATTCCTCCTTGGTGATGTCCTCTGGCTTTTCGGCATAACTCATCCTCCTTGGTAACCTGCAGCATGGACATGGCAACGTGAATAAGATAAGATAAGATAGAACTTTATTAATCCAGAAGGAAATTCTTGTGCCAGGTGGCATAGCAATACAGTACAATAAAACAATAGAGAAATCAACAGAATAATACGAATAAACTAACAGATTTACAAATAGATTGTCCAACTTCCGAGGCGACAACTTTACGGTCAACTCGGGCGTGACGTCACTC
Organism: Coryphaenoides rupestris; assembly: GCA_002895965.2. Taxonomy (NCBI): domain Eukaryota; kingdom Metazoa; phylum Chordata; class Actinopteri; order Gadiformes; family Macrouridae; genus Coryphaenoides; species Coryphaenoides rupestris. The sequence goes on from PIJE02000053.1 coordinate 307,495, forward strand.
CCAAGTCCCAGCATGACGTCACACCCGAGTTGACCCGTGACCTCGTTGACTAGGAAACCAGAATTTCCGACTTCCGAGTTCAACTGGAACGCACCATAACACCACGATATAAATATAAATATCAATATCAACATATCATAAAACACCGTAAAATATCTCCGGATTCAGAGAAAGTAGCATATTTTTAAAAAACATCACGTATCGGGAAATTTGTTCCGTAATTAATAAAGTCGCGAATAATTCGCTGCGGAACCAAAACAAACCGAGCTAAGCTAAGCTAAGCTAAACTAAGCTAAGCTAACGCCACAGCTAGTTAGCCGTCCGCGAGTTTCTGGCCAACCTACCGCGCAAAAGAGTCCGGCGACTATCCTATACAGAGCACCAGGTTGTTCATAAACGTCGTGTAATGGTTTAACTTCAAGGAATATGCATCGCGGACGTCCAATCTGTATCCCCCCGTTCGGTCCGGCTAGCTCTCCTAGCTAATAATATCGCACTCTCGCGATACTTGCAGCCCGGCCGGTATCTCTCTGATTGGCTGAGGGAATTATCACTGTGACGTCATGGTTGCCAAGGCGCAGTGACCATCAAATACAGTGTGAGGGTTACACTATGGAATAAAATAACATATAATATACATATAGATATATATACATAGCTTCAAACTAAAACTTCAATGACACCATTACATAAGATCATAGATCATAGAATAGTATACTTTTAGAAAAGTATACAAATTATATGTAATATGCATCTGTGGTCATTTATATGATGTATTGACTCGTGGTGGTGATATGCTGGCTATTTGTCCTCTACTCTACACACAGGAACTCCAGGGATGCCAACCTGAATGAAGCAAGCCAAATGGAATAGACCTAACATTGCTTCAAGGGTTAGGGTTAGAGTTCATCTTCTGGTGCTCGAGATGATGAATGGCATAGTGATTTATAATGAAGTATTGCAGACTGTCTTCAGATGTACAGATGTAGCATACGTCTGGATCTCAGGCTTGGTATATGGGGTAGGCCTATACTAGCCTTCCTCAACTAATCTTACAATACATCCTTAATTGGTAATGCTTAGATTACAGCCTGCAACATCCAGTGTAGCCTAATTACTCCAGGGTTACGGTGTAATCTTTTGTATGATACAGTACAGTATTTACCAATACTAATGGTACTTACTGGGGAACAAGCTGTGAAGTTATGGAATAAGGAGGTAACAAATTGGGATCTTACAAAGAAGTTGCTTTTATAGTTTGAAGAAAAACAAAAAAGAAATGTATAACTTGTTTTTATGTCACGGTTTTATGATTGTTTACATGTATTTTGAATAGGAAGTGTCCCCTCTGTTGTCAAATATGTTGTTTCTGTAAATAAAGCGCTATCAGATCTATGTGTACTGTATATATGTGTGACAAGTTGGTGAAATCTGAATGACAGCTGCTCATCAGAGGCGGTATCCATGACAACACACTGTCCCCTGGACCTCTGTCCCCAAGCAGACACACGGATGGACCCAGTCGCTATTTTAAGTACCCCCAAAATGTACAAAGGAACAATGTGATTTGCCAGTTTTGTTGGTATTAAGGTCATTTTGAGAAATACAATTGGTATGATTATGATGATGATGATGATGATGATGCAGAAGTCATCAATCCATCTTCCTTGAAACGTCCAGATGTTTGCTGTGCTTTATGGTTACACGAGCAGTACTTAATATAGTAATAATTACAGTAAACGTTCATTGTACAATCATTGTAAAAGATGACACTACATCTAAATCCTTATCCTACACCATCAATCCGGAGTAATGACGTTGCATAAACACATTGCAGGCTGTCATCTCAGGCGCTACTTTTGAGCAAAGACTCGTAATAACTTAATATCCTTATACAATAGTCTTATACAGCATCCCCTTAGTATTAAGTATCACCTGACGGCCGCGCGAGTACGCATGCGCACGGGCTCCAGCGACGCTCGGGTGGGGTCGTGGGGGGGGGGGGGGGGGGGGGGGGGGGGGGGGCGGGGCCTGTGCGTGTGGGGGCGGGGGGAGGGCATGGGGGGGGGGAGAGAGAGATGGGCGGGGCCTGTTCGCTGCTGCAGTGCCCCATGGGTGTGTGCGTGGCTCGGAGTCCGGGAGACAGTGTGCAGGGTCCGACTCTACAGCTGGAGCCATAGAACAGCTGCAAGGATACCCCTTCTTGTTCTGCTTCTACGCGTTAAAAGGACGGACTGGAAGGTAAGGTCACCGGATTGGATGTGTGCTTCCCTCTGCGTCCCACACACGATGCCCTTGAAAAAATAAACTGCTGGTGATAATGACGATAATGATGATCACGCTGCTGCCCTGTCTCACATGACGAGCAGGCCCTCGTAGAGCCGACCAACATGGATGCTGTGCAGCAGCAGCAGCAGCAGCGGCAGAGTGGTCCTGATGCTGAGCGCAGGGAGGAGGATGCTCCGAGCGTATATATCCGAGCATTTTCTCTACCTCTAGTCCTGCGTGGAGGAGGAGGAGGAGGATGCTGTAAACGGGGCTACCCGCCGGCACGAAGGCTCATTTTGCATTACGCATATTTAGCAGGGAAGTACAGGGCTTATGATCCAATAAAACCGAGAGAGAATGAAGGAAATGGGACATCCTAATCGGATCTGTCAAAAACGATGTGGTTTAGGAGTCGTGTATTCCTGGATATAGGTTGCTATTATATATATATATAAATATTTGATAGCACTACACTATCAGCATGGCTGTGGGCCTGTCTACGATGCGCTTGCAGTACAGCCTATAGCCTGCAACGGTCGTGTCATGTTGTCTGTTTATGTACCCTCTCCGTGATGTCATTTGATCAAAATCGTTTATCGACACTGTCATGGATTTAGCAACACTGAGAGCCAATCGGGTTTAATTATATAAAGAGAATAGAGAATAAAAAGGGATTCCGCAGCATCACGGTGTCCACAGCCCCATCCATCCTCCAGCCCCTGAGCCTGGAGGCCAAATCAGCCTTCATTAGGCAGGCGGCTCTTAGTAAATGACCACCACATTGATTTACAATCCATGACATTGGACTTCTTTTCATTTGGCCGTAATTCAAGTGCTGATCAGAATTGATTTATTCTATTGTAACGGATCTCACGTTTTTGTGAAAGAAAAAAAGGAATTATTACAATTGACTGTAGGCTACTGTTAAAAGATATTGTCAGACGTGACGTCATATGGTCGGTGGCTCTGTGGTTGTGACGTAATGCTGTGATCAGGTTTTGATTTTCTTGTTGTTACTACTTCCTGACGTGTGTGCCCAGACTGAGGAGCCGAGATGGCAGCAGAGCAGCAGAGGCAGCGGTCCCTGTCCACCGCCGGGGAGTCTCTCTACCTCACACTGGGAGTGGATAAGGTGGCCACCTCTGACGACATCAAGAGGTCTTACAGGTGAGACGCCTCCTCACACCTCAATTACAATTCAGCATCCAGGTGATCACATGTTACAACAACGGCATCAACGGTTTACTAAAGATATTTTGCACGTACCTTTCCTCAACTGTTCTTAAAACAAAGCGATTTACACAGAGTACATTTGTTGAAAAAATATATCACTGCAGGCTCCAAAATATAAGAATAGAGCAGGTTTCAAGTATTCATAATCGCAAAGTTAATAGAACGAGTTTCATAATTGCTAGGTTGCCTGCATAATAGCTGGGATAAGAGCAGAGTGCAGTACCAACACCTAAGAACATACAATATGCTAAACAACACCAAGTACTATTAATAATGCCAAGACTTACAAACAGACAAGTTAGTGCTCGGGTTAGGAGAAGGAAGGCGAGTCCAGGTGAACTCTGAACAGGTGGGTCTTGAGTCTCTATTGAGCGACTCAATATATATATATACCGTACATATTCCCCACCACAGGAAAACTGGCGTTGAAGTTTCACCCAGATAAGAATCCCGACAATCCGGAGGCTGCGGACAAATTCAAGGAGATCAACAACGCCCACGCCATCCTCAACGACCCGACCAAGAGGAACATCTACGACAAGTACGGCTCCTTGGGGCTGTACGTGGCCGAGCAGTTCGGAGAGGAGAACGTCAACACATACTTTGTCCTGTCCAGCTGGTGGGCCAAGGTAAGACCAGCCTCTCCCGGGGGTATAGGGCCATTTAATACACATACTACTGGTACCACTACCCTTACCGTAGTACTATTACTGGTCACCCCACTGTAGTACGACTCCCCCTACTGCACTACACTGTGCAATACAGTAGATTCAAGATTCAAGATTTCTTTATTGCCATGTCTAACAAGTACAATGGAATGCTTACTCCCCATCCACTCAGGGTAGTATTCTTCTAAACATAAATTCCAAACAATTCTAAACAATTAGTAAAAGTAAGTGCACAAGTACAATAAAAAGTGCCTGAGTCAGGGTAACAATACTCTGCCGGGTGGTTCCAAAAATGTAGTAAAGTGCCCGTGTGTGGTACAGTAATAATAATAGCATAGTACAGTAAATAGTAAATAGTAAATAGTAAATAGCATTTGTAAAAGACACTATTGTACTACCACAGTATTAGTACAGTAGGAGGAGTAGTCACAGTACTAGTAGTGTGAGTAATACTACTTCTACATACTAATACTAATTATAATACTACTACCATGACAACGATAACCAGTATGACTACTACTATATTTAGACTTACATTTATGGCATTTGGCAGACGCTTTTATCTTTTTTTTTTATATTAAAGCGACGTGTGAAAGAGTGCATTTGCAGAGACAGCAATATATCGCTGTGGTGCATAAAGATGAGAGTAGAACAGGACTGCTACTCAAATACTAATAATGATATGTGTGGTTGTCATTACAACACAGCAGGAGAGAGTGTACTTTATTCCCCTGTAACCTCCGGCCAGGCGCTGTTTGTGTGCTGCGGCGTGGCCACCGGCTGCTACTTCTGCTGCTGCCTGTGCTGCTGCTGTAACTGCTGCTGTGGGAAGTGCAAGCCCCGCCCCCCCGAGGGCCAGGTACAGGAGTTCTACGTGTCCCCCGAGGACCTGGAGGCGCAGCTGCAGTCCGACGAGAGAGGTTCACAACACTGGCAATACTACTCTCTCTATATACTGATATATATATATCACAATCACAATCACAATCAGTATCAGAATCAGCTTTATTGCCTTATTTTTTACCATACCATTGCCAACTTGTTTTGTTTACTGAATATCTTACCTATATTTTTCCTGAGGCTTATTCACTGTAAATGTGTACATTTATTATTTTATTATTCTATTGTTTATTATTCTATTGCTATGCTTATGTTGTTGGTTTTTTGAGCAACCTCTGGCACAAGAATTTCCTTCGGGATTAATAAAGTTCTATTTTATCTTATTTTAGTTTTTACAAACAAGGAATGTGCTTTTGTGAAATTGGTTGAACATTAAAAAGAAATTCAAGAAAATGGAAGAATATATAACAAAAATCTATAAAAGATAAGCAATTAAAAGGTGCAATTTAAAGAAAAGATGAGATACGATGTGCGTTAGTGTAATGCAGTCGTGTCCATGGGGGGTGGGAGTCAGTGGGGTTAAAGGTTAATATAACGTGTAGTATAGTGTCCATAGGGGGTGGGGATCAGTGGGGTTATGTATGTGTGTGTGTGTGTGTGTGTGTGTGTGTGTGTGTGTGTGTATACAGTGTGTGTGTTCACTGGTTGACTGTTTTCTTATCGCCTCTCTCTCTCTCTCTCTCTCTCTCTCTCTCTCTCTCTCTCTCTCTCTCTCTCTCTCTCTCTCTCTCTCTCTCTCTCCCCGTGTGTCACACACGACACCACACAGAGGCGGGCGGCGACCCCATTGTGTTGCAGCCGTCAGCGACAGAGACCACCCAGCTGACGTCGGACGGCCACTACTCCACCTACCGCACCGACACCGGCTTCAACTAACTAACAAACCCCCCCGTCCTCCACGCCTCCTCCCCTCCTCTCCCCGCGGCCCCCAGCCCGCGGCCCCCAGCCTGCTCCCCACCTCCACATTAACCCCAGATCCACGAGAGGGAGGGGCCAACCTGTTTCGACTTGGGAGGGAGAGTGGAAATGGACAAGCCAGCATGGTCCACCAAAGGAACTAATGAAGTCATATTCGTTCACACCGCCCCCCCGCCCCCCTGGTGGTCGCTCCACTAGCCACGCCCCCGTCCCCCCCCCGCATCCTCGTCCCACTGTCCCCCCTCCCCCCCATAGCAAGAAGAAAAAAAAAAACCCAGAAAGAAAAAGATTGCTTCCTTGTATGTTTCTTCTTTTGCGTTTGGCCTTTAACCCCGCCCCCCCCCCCCCCCCACGCCCCAGCGGCCCCTCCTCTCCCTACGTCTTACAGTATGGTGTGGATGCATGCACTGTTTACCAACTGCTGTCCCCGTTTCCCTGGTTTTCCTTTGTGACGTTTAAAAAAAAAGAAGATATAAGGCGCACACGTTACGTGCAGTGCAATGTCCATAATGGGTGTCATCATTCACTTTTGACGGTGAGGTGTTCGAGGCGGACGGCGGGGAGAGGATTGGCTCAGGGAGGTGTGTGAAGCGTGTCGTGGTTTGCGCCATCGGTCGCCGTTCCTTCGTCGTTCACCGGCGGACTGTTCCGTTTCAATCCGTCGTGTTATTTATTCGTTTTAACCGTGTGCTCCTTACCGCCATGCCATCGTCCGACCTGTGGCGTATGTGTGTGTGTGTGTGTGTGTGTGTGTGTGTGTGTGTGTGTGTGTGTGTGTGTGTGTGTGTGTGTGTGTGTGTGTGTGTGTGTGTGTGTGTGTGTGTGTGTGTGTGTGTATTGTCTTGACTCCGATCCCCTTGACTCTTTTGACTGTGAGACATTAAGACGTTCAGGCAGGTAATTATACTTTCGAGAATATCGCTGTCAGTCTCTCCTTCCAAGCGCCCGTGTCAACCAGTAAGCAAGTTCTGCTTTCACTGCAGGATTTGACACATTGTTCTGTCAACCAACTTGACTGGTAAAGTATCTATTAGAGTGGGGCAATGTTTCTACAGTTATAATCCCAGTTGGCACATTTTCTGTAATATCGTCATATCTCTGCGTTCTTTAGAAGTCTGCATACATTGAGGATTTTCGAGGAATGCAGAACAAGGAGTTTGAGATGGGAGGACCTCGCTGTAGCCCAGGTGTGGACGGACTCTCCCTCTGCTGTGTTCATAGCAGCGGTTATTTAGTGTGACTCTACTCTACCCAACTGTCTGTGGATGTGTGAAATTCTATTGTGGTAACAGCGCTGTATTCAGCTGTTCTAATAAGATCTGTAGATAAAGAGGAATCATTCATATTATTGTGTGCACAGGTTTGCTGAACAGGTCGTTTTGATTTGATTCATGCTGTCTTTACTGTGTTTTGTCCTCAGTTACACACGTTGTTATCTGGGAGTAAGACTGTCCATGGGAAAAAAATAATAACACCTTACATTTATGTTTTTTGTAAGGATTTGTTGTCAGTGGTTGAAAATTTCCGTCATCCTAGTCTTATTTTTGTATTTTAAAAATGAATTAACAGTCTGACTTAATTACAATGCTGTGATGGTTTACCATTCCTGATTTATATAACAGTACGTGTAAACACATACGCTCACAGTACATGTTATATGTGAGCTAGCAGACAGGCAGCTCTGAATAGAATGACAAGATATCGTCGAATATGCATATATATATATATCATCTTTCAAGAAATTTGCCATAAATGCCAAACTCTTATCTTTTTCATACCTGCTAATAATGTGTTCGACTAGTTTACTATGGGTAAACTCCTGTTGCCTACCCTCTGCTATTAAAAGTATGGGTGTTGACCTCTGTGGTCCATATGAGGTCTAACATATATTAATATATATATTAGTATATATATATTAATATATTAACTCTGATATAACATTGATGTATCTGTCACAGCTTTTCATTGAGATAGTGGAAATGCTCCTGTAACTGTAAAGTTGAATGCAATGTGTGTTCAGATTATGACAAAAAAACCTGTAATAGATCAATGATCAGTAAAAATGGTTCCATAAAACATAATATATAGTGTAACGATAGTGAAATTGTTATATGATGCATTTTCGGAGTATTGTTTATTTCAGAATTTGTCACTTTATGGATGATAATCAAATATGATTTCAAGTGATATGGTGTTGTAATGTGACCATTAAAATTTTGCAAGGCATCGTTTAATGGTTCAGGTTGCTTGTACATACACTTTGCTCATATGAAGTGTATATTTCTTGACGTTTATGTTGTAGCATGGTAACTGTGTGTCTGAAAGAAAACATGTGGATCCTTGATCAGATTTGCTGTATTTGAGTAAATGTTCCAGAACATTTTGGCTTGTGTGCTTTTGTTATTATTTACGTTTTAAAAAGAAACAGCCTAATAATATGGATATACATAATAAAGACGTTAAAAGGAACGCAATATTTCCAATATGCATTCAGTTGTAATGGCTTTTATTTGTAATTGTTTTCCTTCATGAATCCAGTGATAGACAACTTGTTCAGATCAATGGAGACATTATTAACCCATGTTGCCTTTCGTAATAATATCTTAACATAAGATATTGATATGTTTCCATAATACCATGTTGGATATCTATATAACTGTTACTTAGATATTAGTCATATCAGAAGATACATACATGCACAAAAGATAAATTAAACATGTTCACAATTGCTAGAGCTATGAGATATGCAGGTCAAATCATGATAATATAGGCCTCTTCATTTTGTTGCCGGATTGTATGTTTTCTCCATGCTTCTGTGTTAGAAACTGTATGGAAACTAAAATGTCATATTTAAATAAAGTAATTCTATGATGTGTGAAACACCAAGACATGTCAGTTGTATTTCCTCTCTCACCAGAACTATACAAGCTTGTGTGATTTAGACTTGTGAGGGACCGTTGTGACCGACAGAGGGCGACAACTCCCCGTCCCACAAGCCTCCCTGACGCTCAGTGGAATACAGAACACAGGACAACCATGTTAATATCAACATGTTATTGACCTGGTAATGATTGTGCTGTCCAGTCTGTGGATGTGTGGAGAAACCCCCCCCCCCCCCACCCAGACAAAAATCATCACTTACCACCTACGTCATCATCATCATTATCATCATTATCATCATACATCATCATCATCATACATCATCAGACAATAAGAATCATACATAATGTAGAATATATTCTACATTATATTGTTTCTGTGATAAACAATCGTGTTGATTTCCGGACCTCCTGCATGTACTGTAACACCTGTGTGACGTGGCCACCAGGTGAGCTGTGATTGGCCAGGAGCGGCAGGTGTGTGTGTGTGTGTGTGTGTGTGTGTGTGTGTGTGTGTGTGTGTGTGTGTGTGTGTGTGTGTGTGTGTGTGTGTGTGTGTGAGACACCGCAGGACAAGACGTCAGGTGGAAGCATCGAGGATGAACATGCGAGGTAAGATGAGCTCCACACACACACAGCCTATAGTAGTCTATCACTAGTTACACGAAGACTGTCTAGATGTGTGACCAAGACGTGTTTTAATCTCATTAATCAATAGTCTAGAGATTACTAAGGTCACTAAGGTCATTCAGGATTCAGCACCGCGGACAGCGACACGTTGGCCCTGATCGATGTCCAATATTGACACAAAATCGACGACTTGTATTTATTGACTTCTCACTTTGCGAATGGAACTGCTAAAAGTAATAGAAATGCTACCGTTGTTGTCTTTATATTTGTAACTTGATGTGTTTCTATTACCACCGCGGTCGCTGATCACAATTGCATCTTTCACAATTCATATAATCAATATATCTGCAAGTTTTGGTTAATGTAATCAATATATGTGCAGGTTTTGGTTAATGTAATCAATATATGTGCAGGTTTTGGTTAATGTAATCAATATATCTGCAGGTTTTGGTTAATGTAATCAATATATCTGCAGGTTTTGGTTAATGTAATCAATATATGTGCAGGTTTTGGTTAATGTAATCAATATATCTGCAGGTTTTGGTTAATGTAATCAATATATCTGCAGGTTTTGATGGCACCACATCCATGCATATCTCTCCAGGAACCACCAGAAATGAAAACGTACCTTCAGTTCTCACAGAAGAGGACTTCGACGAGCTGACTGCTGAGCTAACAAGGGTAATCATTATTTAATTGCATTCATCAATACTTTATAAACTATCATACTAGTCGCAGGGTAGGGGGGGGGGGGTTCATTGTGTGCATCCATCTCAGGTCAAAACTAGAGTTGATGAGTAGCCAGTCCTTCACCGGCAGCAGCACATACTGTACATAGTGATGCAATATACAGTATATATATATATATATATTGATATATATTGGATATATGAATCATTTCTTCCACACCCCACACACACCACTTTAAAAACAGAACAACATGGTTTTATGTCTGCTGATTAATAGCTGTACAGTATACCTGATCATTAATAGCTGTACAGTATACCTGATCATTAATAGCTGTACATTTGCTCATACATTTTCTTTATTGCCTTGTTGTTTACATGCCCTCTTGTTCACGAATCTTGAATCTTAATAGTTGCACATCTGCTCATTAATATTTGTACATCTGCTTATTATTATAATAGTCGTCGTGTATATATGCTCATTATCAGCTGTATCTCTGCTGCTCCGTGTCCAGGTGGAGGACGAGATCGAGACGCTGCGGCAGGTCGTTGTGGCTAAAGAGAAATATGCGTTGGACATCAGGAGACAACTGGGCCAGACTCCGCTCAACAACATCAAACACAACCTGGCCAGGGGATGGCAGGACGTGCAGACCTCCAGCCCGTGAGCACAGGATCCGTAGCACAGCGCTGTAGCACACGATCAATAACAGATAATCAATAACAATATATCGCTGTCTCTTTCAACATACAGTCTGTACTCTTTGTAAATCGCTTTGGGTAAACGCATCCGCCAAATGTCACACTCCGTCTCTGTCCCTCTCAAGGAAATAGTTTTGGGTTTTTTGCACCGCCTGCTGGACATTTGCATTATTATTATTTTCCACCGGTCTGTGTTGTGTTCTGTCTCCGCCCCCCCGGCCTGTCACAGTGCACCGCCTTCCTTGTGCGTTTCCCCTGATGTTCTACTTCAGTTGTTTTATCTGTTCTTCCCCATGTGTGTGTGTGTGTGTGTGTGTGTGTGTGTGTTAGTACATGAACGTGTTCTGTTTTCCCATGTGGCTTTTATGACTCTGCCCCTCACCTACCTGTAGTTGCCGGCCATTTTGTAGTCTGTTCTGTTCAATCCTACCTTGTGTTGCTTCCCAGCCCTTGATTATTCGCACCTTATTTTCACGTCCCCTGATTAGTTGTCCTCCCTATTTATAGCTGCCCCAATCCTGTGTTGTCTTATGTGTGAGTACCTGTTGCCTGTTCCTGCACTGGGAAGCCTGAACCAGTATTTTGGAAATTAAACCAGTTAATCAGTTATTTCTGCTTCCTGCATTTGGGTCCTTTCCCCGCCTACATCTCTACTGCACCGTGACACTAAATATAAATGACATACCTCACATATTGGGGTGATTTGGATGAATGAAACATTAAAGAACAAGATTTGCACTAAATGCAACAATTCATATTTGTTTTCCAGATATATAACGGCCTCCACGACGTTAGAGGACATCAGCCACTCCCATGCGTGAGTTCTGACTCAGATCATATCCTGTTGTTCTCCTGGGTTGGGTCACATGGTAGCGTGACCCAGCGTGACCCCAACTAGGGGACAGCTGATTGGCTTTGTCAGGTAAAATCGGATCAGTGTCCTGCTAATAGCGTAGCAGCCTCATGGGTACAAGTAGCAGGGAATTAACAAGCAACGCTATGATGGCTGCTTTGGTTTGCACATGTTGCACATGTGAGTGTGTGTGTGTACATGTGTGTGCATGTGTGTACAT
>PIJE02000053.1:324451-350168 GCA_002895965.2 Coryphaenoides rupestris
GACAACTGGGCCAGACTCCGCTCAACAACATCAAACACAACCTGGCCAGGGGATGGCAGGACGTGCAGACCTCCAGCCCGTGAGCACAGGATCCGTAGCACAGCGCTGTAGCACACGATCAATAACAGATAATCAATAACAATATATCGCTGTCTCTTTCAACATACAGTCTGTACTCTTTGTAAATCGCTTTGGGTAAACGCATCCGCCAAATGTCACACTCCGTCTCTGTCCCTCTCAAGGAAATAGTTTTGGGTTTTTTGCACCGCCTGCTGGACATTTGCATTATTATTATTTTCCACCGGTCTGTGTTGTGTTCTGTCTCCGCCCCCCGGCCTGTCACAGTGCACCAGTTGTTCAGTTGTTTTATCTGTTCTTCCCCATGTGTGTGTGTGTGTGTGTGTGTGTTAGTACATGAACGTGTTCTGTTTTCCCATGTGGCTTTTATGACCCTGCCCCTCACCTACCTGTAGTTGCCGGCCATTTTGTAGTCTGTTCTGTTAAACCATTTCAGTTATTTCTGCTTCCTGCATTTGGGTCCTTTCCCCGCCTACATCTCTACTGCACCGTGACACTAAATATAAATGACATACCTCACATATTGGGGTGATTTGGATGAATGAAACATTAAAGAACAAGATTTGCACTAAATGCAACAATTCATATTTGTTTTCCAGATATATAACGGCCTCCACGACGTTAGAGGACATCAGCCACTCCCATGCGTGAGTTCTGACTCAGATCATATCCTGTTGTTCTCCTGGGTTGGGTCACATGGTAGCGTGACCCAGCGTGACCCCAACTAGGGGACAGCTGATTGGCTTTGTCAGGTAAAATCGGATCAGTGTCCTGCTAATAGCGTAGCAGCCTCATGGGTACAAGTAGCAGGGAATTAACAAGCAACGCTATGATGGCTGCTTTGGTTTGCACATGTTGCACATGTGAGCGTGTGTGTGTACATGTGTGTACATGTGTGTACATGTGTGTGCATGCATGTCTGCACGTGTGCGTGCACCTGTGTTTGCTGTTTGTCTGTGTGTGCCCATGTCCTCCTGTAACCCCGACCCTATAGCTTAACACTACATCGGTTGATTCCACTCTGTGTGTGTGTGTGTGTGTGTGTGTCCAGGTATAAGAGGACCCAGGAGTCTCTGTCCTACGCGGGTCAGATGACCACGGCTGCCCTCTCCACGGTGGGCTTGTCCATCACCAGGAGACTGGCGGAGATGAGGTGATTGTCGTGTTCTCACCACCACGCAGCCTGTGTGTCCAGTAGTGTCACTTCATTTGAAACGCAGTCACAGAATCTATTCTTAGGGGGCGGCAGTAGTTGTCTGGCAACAGGAAGATTGCTGGTTCGATCCCCGGGCTCCCCCTCCTAGTGTCGAGGTGTCCCTGAGCAAGACACCACCTAACCCTACCTGCTCCTGACGTGTTGGTTGTTACCTTGCATGGTTGCTTTGGATAAAAGCCGCTGTATAAATGCAATCCATTTGCCATTTATTCTGTATTATGGAACAAATAACATTTAACACTGCGCTGGTGTAATGCAGCCGGTGTCGTCTTCACATATCATTTCAACATTTCAGTCTTTCTATTTTCTTAGTCCACGCGAGCACACACGCACCGCCGGTCCAACGTGTCTGCACATTGTGTGCCCTTGCAAGTCATTCATGATTCATAGACCAGATTCCCTTCCCTGTATCATCATGTTGGCCCAGGCCAGTGGGTTCATGTTGCCATCATCGCCTCGGCACGCATGCAGTTGCGCAACGTCGCCTCATGGCTGCGTCGTGTGTGTGTGTGTGTGTGTGTGTGTTGTGGTGGTGTGTGTGGTGTGTGTGTGTGTGTGTGTGTGTGTGTGTGTGTGTGTTCTGTCTTCTCTGTCTCCTCCCCGACGCTGCTGATCCGACAGAACGTTGTCGCTCCCGAGCCCCGCCCGGTAGGAATGACCTCACTGCGGTTCACAGCCGGTGAATGTATTACTATACCACATAGACACAGTACACTATATGACCTAGATACAGTAGCATATGTATGGATGTCACTAAATAATAGTACTCAGCGTTGTTTAGCATATTGTATGTGCTTAGATGTTGGTAATGCACTCAGAATGGCACCTCTGCTCTTATCCCAGCTGTTATGCAGACAACCTAGCAATTATGAAACTCGTTCTATTAACCTCGTAACTATGAATGCTTGAAACCTGCTCTATTCTTATATTTATGCACCACAGTGATATATTGCTGTCTCTCCTTCTCTTTGTAAGTCGCATTGTATGTCGCTTTGGATAAAAGCATCTGCCAAATGCTCTAAATGTAAATGTAATGCCATATATAATAGACGTAGTATAATCTCCGTTTTCTACCTCCATACTCTGAGCAGGAGACGTGTGGAGGCCTGTGTCTGTGTTGCAGAGCCGTGATTCAGAATGAATGACGTGTTTCGGTGCGGTGTGGTGACCTCGGGCCAAAGCTCGTTGTGGTTGTCCGTCCGTCTGCTGATGTTGCTTCTTTATCCCCGTTTTGTTGTTTTGGTCTCTCGTTCTCATCGTCCCTCCTCCCCTCCCCACCGTCCCGTCCACCATCATCTGTACACAGACCGCTGGGCCACAGCATCAGCGTGCCTGCGATGAGGTAAGGCAGGATGGTCACGTGAACCGTTTTCAGCGAATAAAAGAACATTGACGATGTTCTTTCGCAACACGATTATTTTTGTTATCGGGAGTCTCAGGGAAAATGGTGTTCATGTGTTTGTGTTTGTCTTTACTTGATGTGTGATTATGGAATAGTGCACTTCGGGTTTTTGGAATGTAGGAGAAATAACATATAAACATGATTCATAGAGCCGGGACCCCCACTGATCCCCATCCAGTCCCACCCCCTATGGACAATATTGCGTTACATTGACGCACATCTTGCACAACAAATTGCACCTTTTAATTCCTTATTTTTTTAATTTCTTGAGAATTTCTATATTATTACTTTCTGTTTCATGATCTTATGCACCAGCTTATTCCTTGTTTGTAAAAGCTAAGGCAATAAAGTTGATTCTGCTGTTGGTATTATCTTTCCTGTAGACCTTCTTCTACATTCAAGTCTTGAAGAAATGGTCGGCAGTGTTAAGGTCAGTCCACACACACACACACAGTGTGTGCATCAACAACAAGTGTGCATCGCTCGTCACCCTTGGGTGCTTTGACTCCCGCAGGAGAAGGTGCCTGGTGGTGGAGGAGGAGGAGGAGGAGGGAACACCTCGGGGTTCGAGAAGCCTTCGTCTCGTCGCAACTCAAGAGACGGTCCTTTCTGAGTTCCAAGTGCAGAGAAAAGGATTCCTTTGTTCATTTGTTGTGAGATTTAATCTCCTCAGTGATGTGTTGTCTATCATATCCCAGCGAGCTTATCTCTTGTTGTAAAAGTGTTAATTCAGAATGTCATAATATACATGTCAGTATATGAATGGGTTGGAGTGAGAATATTGGCTCTTACGTCTTCAATAAACCAGAGTACATTTATTCATCTTTGGAGTAAGTAGTTATTATAGTATTTGGCGTGACTAAACAGTATTTTCTTTTGTAATTTCACATTTCTCAATTAAAGTTGATTGAAAAGTGCATGGCATTTTGTGACTTATTGAAGTGGAAGGTAAGTGAATGATGTTCTTTCTATAAATTATATGAGCTACCCTGTAGCTACCCTATAGCAAATTTCGACAAATGTACTTATTCTCGCTTAAGTCGCTTTGGATAAAAGTGTCAAATTGTCAATTGTAAAAGTGTCAAAAGTGCCAAATGCCCTAAATGTAAATGTACATTTATCAGCTAGCTTTAGGTTAACCTAATAGGATACATGTAGTTGTCACAGAGTATATTCATCTTGTAAAATATATGATCACTTGTTGGCTTCAGATCAAATACCTATTCCCAGTGTAAGTGATGTTAAGTTATGTTTTTTCACGGCATAAACTTATAATAGGCTTCTATTAAAATAAACGGCTCCAGACTCCCTGTTGACAGCAGCAGCACCTGACCCCAGAGGAGGGCAGCAACTGGACTTTAAGAGAGTTTCTAAATCCAAAACGTCCGACCCGTGACCCTGAGTTGCACCCATGTTGCGTCACCTGCTGGGTGCTGCTGCTGGATAGTGCTGCTGGGTGCTACAGGGTGCTGCTGGGTGCTACAGGGTGCTGCTGGGTGGTGCTACAGGGTGCTGCTGGGTGGTGCTACAGGGTGCTGCTGGGTGCTGCAGGGTGCTGCTGGGTGGTGCTACAGGGTGCTGCTGGGTGGTGCTACAGGGTGCTGCTGGGTGGTGCTACAGGGTGCTGCTGGGTGCTGCTGGGTGCTACAGGGTGCTGCTGGGTGGTGCTGCAGGGTGCTGCTGCTGGGTGCCTCATGGTGCTGCTGCTTGGAACACGTCGCCCCGCCCCCTTCCCTCTCCCCGCCCCGCCCCCTTCCCTCTCCCCGCCCCCTTCCCTCTCCCCGCCACGCCCCCTGCCCTGCTGGTATAAAAGACGTGTCGTCGCTGACGGTCCAGACGCACGTCGTGGAGCGACCCTGCACGGTCCGCAACGCACACACACACACCGCCCGCCAATGGGACTCAACGGAAACCAGTAGACCTCCTTCTCCTCCCCGCCACCAGTAGACCTCCCAGAGCCAGAACCAGAACCAGTCCTGCCATCTCAGCAAAAACCCGAAGGTAAGCTTCACTTTATTCTTCTGCTTTCTTGTTTACTGTACAGTACAGTATAGAGACCTACAATATAGACCTACAATATAGAGACCTACAGTATAGAGACCTACAGTATAGACCTACAGTATAGACCTAAAATATAGAGACCTACAATATAGACCTACAGTATAGACCTACAATATAGAGACCTACAATATAGAGCTACAGTATAGAGACCTACAATATAGAGACCTACAGTATAGACCTACAATATAGACCTACAATATAGAGACCTACAGTATAGAGACCTACAGTATAGACCTACAATATAGACCTAACAATATAGAGACACAATACCGGACCTACAGTATAGACCTACAATATAGACCTACAATATAGAGACCTACAATATAGACCTACAATATAGACCTACAGTATAGAGACCTATAGTATAGACCTACAATATAGACCTACAGTATAGACCTACAATATAGACCTACAGATATAGACCTACAATATAGAGACCTACAGTATAGACCTACAATATAGACCTACAATATAGAGACCTACAGTATAGACCTACAATATAGAGACCTACAGTATAGACCTACAATATAGACCTACAATATAGACCTACAATATAGAGACCTACAATATAGAGACCTACAATATAGACCTACAATATAGACCTACAATATAGAGACCTACAATATAGACCTACAATATAGACCTACAGTATAGAGACCTATAGTATAGACCTACAATATAGACCTACAGTATAGACCTACAATATAGACCTACAGTATAGACCTACAATATAGACCTACAATATAGAGACCTACAATATAGACCTACAATATAGACCTACAGTATAGACCTACAATATAGAGACCTACAATATAGACCTACAGTATAGACCTACAATATAGACCTACAGTATAGACCTACAATATAGACCTACAATATAGACCTACAATATAGACCTACAATATAGACCTACAGAATTACAGTACTATAGAGATCTACAGTATTACAGTACTGTAGAGACCTACAGTATTACAGTATTATAGACCTACAGTATTACAGTACTATAGACCTACAGTATTACAGTACTATAGAGACCTACGGTATAGAGACCTACAGTATTACATTACTGTAGAGACCTACAGTATTACAGTACTATAGAGACCTACAGTATTACAGTACTATATAGACCTACAATATAGAGACCTACATTACTATGGAGACCTGTTGATTCTCCTTTTGTTTACCTGTTGTGCTGCCTATGTAGTACTAGTACACACCAGTACGAGCTATGTAGTACTAGTACACACCAGTACTATCTATGTAGTACTAGTACACACCAGTATTACTAGTACATACCAGTACTAGTTGTGTAGTACTAGTACACACCAGTATTAGCTATGTAGTACTAGTACACACCAGTATTACTAGTACATACCAGTACTAGTTGTGTAGTACTAGTACACACCAGTATTAGCTATGTAGTACTAGTAACCTAATATAGACCTACAATATAGACCTACAATATAGACCTACAGAATTACAGTACTATAGAGATCTACAGTATTACAGTACTGTAGAGACCTACAGTATTACAGTATTATAGACCTACAGTATTACAGTACTATAGACCTACAGTATTACAGTACTATAGAGACCTACGGTATAGAGACCTACAGTATTACATTACTGTAGAGCCTTTACGTATTACTACTATATAGACCTTTACAATATAGGGACTACATTACTATGAGACTGTTATTCTCTTTTGTACCTGTTGTGCTGGCCTATGTTGTACTAGTACAACACCATAGAGCTTGTAGTTAGTACACACCATACTATCTATGTTTACTAGTAGACACCGTATTACTATTAATACCAGTACTAGTTGGCTAGTACTAGTACACACCAGTATTATCTATGTAGTACTAGTACACACCAGTAATACTAGTACATACCAGTACTAGTTGTGTAGTACTAGTACACGCCAGTATTAGCTATGTAGTACTAACTGTTTCCTTGTTCCTGTCTGGAAAAGCTGCTTTCACCATGTGTGTTCAATATGTATCCTCAAATATTTGATAATTAATACTATTATAGAATATAATTAGCCTTCTTTGAAAGGTTGCCCACACCTGAACCATGAGGAGATGATACTTGGCTGTGCTCTGTGGTTATCTATAGTACTGACAAGGCTGAATACCGAGACCTGGCATCGAACCCGCGGCCACATAGCAACGTGGCCTGGCCTGCAGGAGCCTCGAGTGTGTGGGAGGGTTGGCAGAGTTTCAGCCTCACCTCACACACACTCACACACACACACACACACACACACACACACACACACACACACACACACACACACACACACACACACACACACACACACACACACACACACACACTCACACAGATATTAATATCAGACGACACCAGAGGATCGTAGCAGCTGGGGAACCACTGCTACGAAAGGCATTGGATGGAACCTTTTCTGTCATGAGAACGTGACATAGAATGCAGTGTTTCCAAAGATTGGCGTAAAAAGAAATAACTGACAAGTTGCCAAGTTGTATCCCCCCCCCCCCCCCCCCCCCCCCTCCCACAGTGTTATTTATGAAGTATTATTCTGTTCTTTTCCCTCCAGAATCTCCATTTCCATCTTCACGCGGTTCAACACCAACCAGGTCGGACAAAATGGCATCCATTCCCTCCAGCGGATCCCTCATCGCGACCCACGACTACTACAGACGTAGGTCCCTCACCTTAACCCACGACTACTACAGACATAGGTCCCTAACCCTAACCCTCACCCGAACCCACGAAAGGTTGCGCAAATTAGTTTGGTTGTTTTTTGGGTTTTTTATACCTGCCTGTGCATGTGGTCCGGTCTCAGGCTGCTTGTTGACTTTATGATAAGATGTTCCAGAACGGTCCACTGATGGGGAAACTTCTTTTATTTTGTTGTTGTAGGGCGCATTGGGTCCACGTCTAGTAACAGCTCCTGTGGCAGCTCAGAGTACGCAGGCGAGGTCATTCCACACCACCCAGGTATGCCGCTGGCCCCCCACTCAGCACGTACAGTACATACGCTACAGCGCCTACAGCACGTACAGTACATACGCTACAGCGCCTACAGCACATACGCTGGAGCTGAACCTCAAATCAGGCTCCTCTGTGTTCCCCGCAGGTCTGCCCAGACAGGATTCTGGCCACTGGTGGTCCTCTTTCTTCTTCGGGAAACAGAACCAGCCCGGGATGCAGAACGGCTCCGACATCCAAAAGTGAGTCGCGTCGGTCGGTCGGTCGGTCTTTGCGGCGTTTCGGAAAATGAAACCCGTATGTCTGTGTGTCTGGTCTGGTTCCCGCTGAGCCCTGAACGCTTTCTCCTCCTCCGCTGTGCCCTCAGGAACGGCACTTACTCGGTGACCAACGGCGAGATCACCTGCATCGCCCAGGAGATGGTGCGCAAGCGGCAGCTCAGCGAGAACAGCGACGCGGGAAAGTTTGAGGCGACGACGCTAGCGACGCCGATGGCGGCGGCGGCGGCGACGACGCCCTCCTCATCATCACCTTCCTCCTAGATTCCATGGCTCCTGTCTCTCGCTGCCCCCCTCCCCCCACCCCCCCCCCCCCCCCCCACCCACATCCAGCAGCCGTCCAGCGAACCTCTCATAGTCCTTCACCAGGAGATGGAGGCGTTGGTGCGGCCTGCTCTCAGCCCCTCCATCCCTCTCTGTTTGTTTATATATATATATAGATGGTATATTTTTATCTTGACCAAAATCAGTCAAACATTGTAAGGCTTGTTTTCACTTTTTACACGGTTAATTTTTTTGCTGTCTAATAAAAGACTTGTCAAGGCAAACATGTCAATGTTGTTTCTCGCTTTTATTTCTCTTCATTACGTCTCATTACAAAGTCAGAACCCCCGGCGAGGTACCATGACAGGACACCATGGCCTCGTCATATTTATCCTGCAACACATGATAGATTTGTCATTTGACAATTAGATCATTTGAGCTTCCCTACTGCAGTATTATCATTGTATTATCGAGAATATTCTGGAAAACCACTCGGGTATAAGACCTGGTCACATTTATTCATGCAATTGAAGTTGTGTCGTGCGAGGGATGACTAAGGCTAGCCTACTTGCTAAACAGCTCTGCCATGATTCTCCGGATTAGACCGTTTACGTAACATCGCTCAGGTCACCTGCAGGAACGAGCCTGCAGGAACGAGCCTGTAGGAACGAGCGGTCCGTGACGTCTCAGCTCCTGTTATCCTCCATCGCTTCCAATTAACGACACACGAGTCGCACTTTAGAGCCACGAAACTCCCACAGAGCCCACAGACAATCTGTTGCTCACACATGTCTGTCTTCATATCGTATCTCTGCCTTATGCTGAGATATTGTTCACATTCCCTCCACTATACGGCCGATGGAGTTTATAGAGACAAAGTCCTTCATTCTTGTCTCTATCGGCCGTATCGTATATCTTTCACACATTCTGTCAATCTCACATGTGAATGATAAAGATAAGATAACTTTATTAATGCCAAAGGAAATCCTTGTGCCAGAGGTTGCTCAGAAATAACAAGGTAATAAAAACAATAGAATCATAAATATAAACTTTATAAGGCGCAAATGCTTAGAAACATCAGTGTCTAATAGAATTACAATCATTATTTTTTGTTGCTTAAAAATGAAAAAGGTCCTGTCCCCTTTGACAACAACTTTTCCTTCTTTTCTTTCCTCTTTTTAACAACTTTTTGCTGATGTTGAATTCAAGACTTGTTTGTCACTTGGTTTTTCCAATCTGGGCCAAAGGTTGCAGGTGTGTGTGAGAGCAGGCCTGTCATCGCAGGTCACTGCCCTGCGAGGGCTACAGCTGCTACAGCTGCTGCTGTGGGAGACTGTGTCTGCTGTGTGTTAGCAGCCAAGTGTGCAGACGCGTGAAGCCAAGTCTTTACATTCCTCTCAGCACCACTGACTATACAGCACGCCCCATACAGCATGTAGCATACAGCATGTGTAGCATGTAGCATACAGCATGTGTAGCATACAGCATGTGTAGCATACAGCACGCCCCATACAGCATGTGTAGCATGTAGCATACAGCATGTGTAGCATGTAGCATACAGCATGTGTAGCATACAGCATGTGTAGCATACAGCATGTGTAGCATGTAGCATACAGCATGTGTAGCACGCCCCATACAGCACGTGTAGCATGAGCGTGCAGCGTGCAGCGTGTTGACATGTGACTCACTGTGGTGAGTCCAAGTTTCCTAATATAGGCTAAAGGTTACAAGTGAGTTTGCTGTATAGATATACTTTGCATCCACAAATTTCAACTTGTTGTTGAAATAAATGTTGTCTTTATTTCAACAATAAAGACTACAGCTATCTATTAGGTATAATAAAAACATATACCGAACATTGGGGAACATTTGGGAATATTTCAAAAGTACATTTTTCTAAACTTTGTATTCCTGCCCATCCTGCCCTTCTGCACCCGCATTTCCTGTCAAGTGCATTTCATGTTATATTATCTTATCTTATATTACCTTATCTTTTATTTACATTGGAGGTTTTTTTTAAACATCACTAATTGCGGGAACAGGATGCCAAATGGCCTCAAAAGACCGGGCAGACATTTTGAAATGTGTGCTCACTATGAATAGACAGAAATATCATCGGGTGGGAGAATATAGAATTACTACATTTAATCTTTAATTCAGATTTCATCTTTTGGTCAGTTGCACATTTTTCAATGCATGGTCGTTCAGGTGTAGGCTACACACACACACACACACACACACACACAACTTTCACAACTTCCCTTTTTGCATTAAAAGGGAAGTTCTAATCATCAGACTAAATGATTGTACTAACGGGGCCCGACGTCGCGCAGTGTACTTTTTGCTGATGTTGAATTCAAGACTCTGTTTGTCACTTGGTTTTTCCAATCTGGGCCAAAGGTTGCAGGTGTGTGTGAGAGCAGGCCTGTCATCGCAGGTCACTGCCCTGCGAGGGCTACAGCTGCTACAGCTGCTGCTGTGGGAGACTGTGTCTGCTGTGTGTTAGCAGCCAAGTGTGCAGACGCGTGAAGCCAAGTCTTTACATTCCTCTCAGCACCACTGACTATACAGCACGCCCCATACAGCATGTAGCATACAGCATGTGTAGCATACAGCACGCCCCATACAGCACGTGTAGCATGAGCGTGCAGCGTGCAGCGTGTTGACATGTGACTCACTGTGGTGAGTCCAAGTTTCCTAATATAGGCTAAAGGTTACAAGTGAGTTTGCTGTATAGATATACTTTGCATCCACAAATTTCAACTTGTTGTTGAAATAAATGTTGTCTTTATTTCAACAATAAAGACTACAGCTATCTATTAGGTATAATAAAAACATATACCGAACATTGGGGAACATTTGCCCTTCTGCACCCGCAGCCTGTCGAAGTTGCATTTCATGTATATTTATCCTTATCTTATATTACCTTATCTTTTATTTACATTGGAGGTTTTTTTTAAACATCACTAATTGCGGGAACAGGATGCCAAATGGCCTCAAAAGACCGGCAGACATTTTGAAATGTGTGCTCACTATGAATAGACAGAAATATCATCGGGTGGGAGAATATAGAATTACTACATTTAATCTTTAATTCAGATTTCATCTTTTGGTCAGTTGCACATTTTTCAATGCATGGTCGTTCAGGTGTAGGCTACACACACACACACACAACACAACTTTCACAACTTCCCTTTTTGCATTAAAAGGGAAGTTCTAATCATCAGACTAAATGATTGTACTAACGGGGCCCGACGTCGCGCACGGTGCTGGGTGTGCCGGTGGCGTCTAGCGGGCACATTGGTGACGCACTGCCGGGCGGCCTGCTGTAACAGTAGACCTATTCCTGGCACGGGGGGCTGCGCTTCTAAAAGTGTCTGGCTGTGTCAAGCGAAGCACGGCCAAGGAGTCGATGACATGCGGGCCGAGGTCGCAGCCGCTTCCTACCGCTGCCCCACGGCCCGGGACACACCAGCACGCTTTATTTAGCCCCGCAGAGGTATTCTAGGTTACCCTGTGCAAAGATGAAACACCGGCAGCTCGATAGAATCTGATTTACATTAATTTTAAATCTATTTTCATGGATGATATACAATGAATATCAATAAACTAGTCACTGAACTGGCTCTTCGGGGCTCTGAGGACACAGGTTGTTATTTTTGCAAACAGAGCTGTTGCTCAAGAAAATGCTTGACAGACATGCTCTCTCTCTCTCTCACTCTCTCTCTGTCTCTCTCTCTCTCTCTCTCTCTCTCTCTCTCTCTCTCTCTCTGTCGAGTGTGTGTGAGGTGAAGCCTGGTTGGTGTGCAGCCTCACCCTGAGGCCCCAGACTGGCTGCTTTAACCAGCCAACAACCACACACACTCCTCCAAGGCATTTGTACAGGTAATGATTTTATTGATTGAAACTTTCCTTGTATTAAAGGGGACATATTATGCCACCAGATCAGTTTACCTGTCGGTACAGTCCACTGTGTTCTAGGCTTGTTGACTTATCTAGTAATCATACAGCTAGGTGGACATTCCCACTTGTGAGGAATGTCCACCTGGCGGCCTCCGAGGCCCAGCGAGGTGAGGGTGGAGGTGGTGACGGAGGTGCCTGGGTGGGGGACCAGAGTTTTCCGATCCTGTTTGTCACCTCCAGGTTTAAATATAAAAAGGGAATCTGGGCTAAAGGCAGCTGTGGGGTTCCATTCCGGGCTCATGAGTGACCTCTGACCCCCACTCTCAGTCTCAGTGAGCTCAGATAGCAGAGGACTTCTCAGAATCATCACTCCGTCGGGAAACATGTGGAAGAGAACATTGGTGTTTATTTGATTTGATGCGGGAACATGCAGTTCAAACTGCAAGCCAGTAACTAAGTACATTTACTCAAGTACTAATCTGACTTTACTTGTGTATTTATATTTTCTGCTACTTTATACTTCTGCTTTACACTACATCTCAGGGGCAAATGTTGTACTTTTTACTCTACATCTCACGACATAATAATACTAATCTGACAGCTTTACTAGTTACTTAAATTAAATTAACCATACAAACTATAATCCCTCAATAAATTCTAATGTTATTATATCAATAAAGCTTTATTGATCGGCAGGGAGAAATTCACAATCTACCCAGCAGTATGCAAAATAATAAAATATATGTAAATGTACGAACTGCAACAAACACTTTTGTGTTTTTGACTTACGTAATATTTTGAATGCAGGACTTTTACTTGTAACAGAGTGTTTCTACAGTCTGGTATGACTACGTTTACTTCAGTCAAGGCTCCCTGATGCTGAGCGGATGTTGACCTCTGCCCTGTTTGCTGCGGCCTCGCTGGCGTGTGTGTTGACAGCAGCACGCGCCCCGGGAGCGCGAGCGAGTGTTTGAACTCAATCTCGTTATTGATCCTGTTCTTTTTTTAAACTCAAGGTTTCAGGCCGTAAGTCAGTAAGTAAATATTTTTCCTGCCGTTGAACCTTCTAGTCGTGAGGGGGTTTCCACTCCCCCCCCCCCCCCCCTCGTCCCGGGTTGTTCGGGGAAAATTGATTAGAAAAAAAGCCACAGCTATTTACTGCTCCCTTTTCAATGAACTGTGTCTCATTACCGCCCAGAAATGCTGGAGTCTCTCCAGTGGATTTCCACATAAAAACTCTCCTTCCTGCCAGACGTGTTGGGCTCCATCGGTCGGTCACATTCAGATGTAACAAGCACTTTATTTGACCGTTCTCTCGTACATTCTGTTTCTTATGACACGGTGTATTATATCAACGCCTGCAGCTTAGCGGCCTCGTCGATGGTCTTGCAGTGTGTGTGTGTGTGTGTGTGTGTGTGTGTGTGTGTCTGTCTGTCTGCCTTTCTGTCTGTGTGTGTGTCTCTGTTTGTCTGTCTGTCTGTGTGTGTGTGTGTGTGTGTGTGTCTCTCTCTGTTTGTCTGTCCGTCTGTGTGCGTGTGTGTGTGTGTGTGTGTGTGTGTGTGTGTGTGTGTGTGAGCAGATAGGCTTACTTGCCAGCAGCTTGTGACCTTCTACCTACTGAGATCACAAACACAACAAACTGAGTTTCTAGTCTCTCTGCTGCTCTCTAGTGGCCACTTACACATCAGAACGTCCACCTAGATCATACGTGGCAAACTCAAGGCTCGCGGGCCGGATCCGGCCCGGCACCTCATTGTATGCGGCCCACGAGAGCTTGCAAAGAATAGAATTTGGTTATCGTACAAATCAGGGCCGGACCGCCCATCGGGAGAACCGCGACTCTTCATGGTGGCCTGGCCGTCTAATTTCAACCAGTTTGTCCGTCTAGGGTTTGGGTATCGTTTGAATTTTATTGATTCCCATTCCGTTCCGGTTCTGCTTATCCGGACTCCGGTCCCAGCGCCCGGCCGTACGCTCCCAGCGCCCGGCCGTACGCTCCCAGTGCCCGGCCGTACGCTCCCAGTACAGAAGACAGATCACCATATCAGCCTTTCCCACATTTACTGCACTGAGCCTTGTCGTCGCTTTCTTTTACAAAGTGAAGGCTCACTGTTGACCGTTTCCCGCGGTCCATCTTCCACACTGATGACTCACTGCTAGCTCGTATCAAAACAAATGGACACGTTGCGGCGTTGCGTTGATGCGTGACGTAGACAGGTCCTGGCAGATACATTGTTTTAAACGTCCTGGCAGGTAGCCGCCACGTCCTTGCAGACATATAGCCTTTGTTTGCAATAATAAAGATTTATATCTATTTTAGGAACCGATAAGCAGAATCGAAATTCCATTTTTTCTTCGGGTACCCAGTACCCGGCACTTTGGATTCGGTTCCCAACCCTATGTCCGTCACTGGGACTATATTTCCTGGCCTGAATGATGTTCCCAGTCTGGCCCTAAATTGTACAATGGTTGTACACTTGAATGTCTGCTGCTTTCTGAGGTAGTTATTAAGTAGTTACTAAAACCAATCATAATCAAATGCAGGAGCAATTATGTAATATGATAAAGAGTAGATATATTTATATAGTCTTACAGTTATAACCGGCCCTTTGAGGGCAACTATAATGCTGATGTAGCCCGGGATGAAATAGAGTTTGACACCCCTGACCTAGATGATTACCATATGATTACCAGATCAGTCTACCAGCCTGCCCAGTGAACTGTACCGACAGGTAAGCTGATCTAGTCAGGATACATCTAGGTGGACATTTCCACTTGTGATGTCACTAGACGGTAGTCACATGGTGATTGTGAAACGGCTTGCAATGGCTAATCACGCTCACACCTGGTGGCGCAATATGTCCCCTTTAAATATTACTTGAAATGTCCCTGGAAGGGGGGACCCCCGCTATCTATTCCTTCTCAAGGTTTCTTCCGGATAATTAAGGGAGTCGTTTCTTGCCCTTAGTTTAAGGTTGAAGGAGGCATCATCAACATGCGGCCCGTAAAGCCCCGTGAGTCTGTAACTGTGATTAAAGGTTACACAAACATAATGTACTTCACTTGACTTGACGAATGTGCAAGGCCGGGATATGAGTCCATGACAGGCAGACGGACCAAATGAACGAGGCGTGCTTGGAGAGTTTGACAACTCGTACTATTTTATTGAATTACTGACATCTCAGAAGAAGAAGAGAGATTTTGCCACTTGCTGTTTTTTTCACCGGAGCGTTGATGCAACACTGAAGAAAGCTAATCCCAAACAAACACGTGTCTCTCGTTAGTGGCTGATATGTCGGAGGCAGAGAGTTCCCCGCCGGGTGGCTTGCATGAAACACACAAATGAAACGCGTTCAGCCTTTAGGTTTACTACTTTTTCTTGTATTTTTTTTTTTTTTAAGTCCTTTCACATATAATAATAAATATCCAGACGTATAAACACTCCAAAAATCAAAATATTAAGTCACAGATACTGTAAAAAGCTCACTTTTAAATCACAATGATAAATGTACAAAACAATAGACATCTCATATAAATGTTATGGTTTTCGGTAGAGGCTTAAACGTTTGTTTTTTTTGTGTGTGTGTGTTTTTAGATTCATGGATAAAAACGTAACTTGAAGATTCAGTATTTCCTGAGGTTTATGGGCTCCCCGTTTGAAGGCCAGGAGAGGGGAATGGCTTTATGTTACCAGGGAGACGACAACATGTCAAAGTGACCTCCGTCCAGGCGCAGTGCACCCGGCACACAGCAGCACACTATTCTGAGCGATTACGATAGATTTCATCCCCAAGGATTACGTTTAACAATTCGTTCTGTTCCTGGCCACAATATCCACGTGTTTTTAGATGTATTTCTGATTCTATGAATGCAGTCGTCTCGATAAAAATACTTTGAGACTTTGGTCCACTTTGAGATGTCGTGACGCTCCCCTTTACTTAAGACTTGACAGTCTGACGCGCTAAGCTGCCGCGCCGCCGCCGTACCCAGTCATCCAGGCCCACTCCGACCGCAATAGGTCAAAGGTCAAAGTGGTCACATCTGCATTGGATTCAACTATAAAAGTAAAGTAAATATGGAAAAAAACCAGAATGTACGCAGATTGTGGCGAAGGTGAGGGGTTGGGGTGGGGACGGGACAGAGAGAGAAAGCAAGTTTTAAAACTGTACATGTAAACATCACACTTTCACTGAGTCCAAAACCAGAAGGAGGGATAATTACGAAGCTTCACACTGGAATATACCCCTCGCACAAAGCTACAAATCTCTTTTCAGTGCAGGGGAGGTGACAAATAAAATCATATAAATAACAAGAACAAAAGTCTTACAGAGCACCACCAAATAAAGTCAGAACAGGCAAGGGCTTTAAAAAGAACCACTTCGATATTTTTTTTCTTCTCCAAAACAGTTGCTGTACTCACAGGAAAATGAAATGTTTCGAAACATGTCTTTTTTTTTTATCACTCTTTGTACAGCTATACAGTACACTAATCTGACCACTTGAGCAATCCACAAACTACCAGGGCAATTTTCATTAAACATCAATACGTTACATTTTCCAGTCAATACAAAGATAAATTCGATTGGCCATTTTACAAAAAAAAAAAAACCCGAAAAGAAACTGACGTGTACCTCCTCGTTCACAGTAACTCCAGACCACAGACCCACGAGGTCAGCCCCCCGCGTCGCCCTCCTGTAAGACATCGGCACACAAACCTGCAAGCGGCAAAAAGATGGCGGCGACGAGAACGCTGGGCAGGCGGCGTTGACGGAGGACTTGAAACCGCCGCGGCACGACGGACCAACACTATTCTATAGCGTCGTATATAAAAATGAACGGGAAAGGCTCCGTGCGGTCGCCATGGCTACCGGAATAAGATAAGTTCACACAAATTAAGCTGAGGAGGAGGAGGAGGAGGAGGAGGAGGAGGAGAAAGAGAAAGAAAGGAAGACGTCTGTGGGGAACCGGCGGTATTTCTTTTTTGTCTTCTACAGAGAGTTAATTACTTTCCACTTTGAATCTACAAATGCAAAAAAAACTGAGTAACGAATAACGGATCATACGAATAACGAATAATAAAGTGGTCGTGATTTTCTTTCTTTTCTTCCTGTGCCCAAACGTGTTTCTTCTCCGTCAAGAGACACATTGGCACACAGATGAGAAGCGTCTGGCTCTCCACCAGCCGTCCATGAGATGGCTGAACTGAAACAGATATTCTGCGTGAGGTAAAGACACACGCCGCTGTCTTGTGTTACCTTAATCCTGAGCTATAAAGTGCTTAAAAACTTGCAATAGATAAAATAGTGGACATAATTAAAATGTGGTTATGTGGTCCAATTATAATGGGGGTCGTGATATCTGCATTTGCATTTGGTTTCACGTGGCAAGCCTAATAGTAGATAGATACCGTATGTCATTGTGTGGACTCCATGTGTTCATGGGCAGTGATATATAGGCCTACTGGTCGTGTGTTATAAATGCTAACTCATAAAGTTGAGAGATTTGTAATAAATACAGAAATATAATCTTCTGACGCTGTCAAAGCAACAAGGCGAAGGCCGGGTGAGCGGTAGTCTGAAGAGACCTTGTTAGGTTTGGAATGTTTCGGACCACTGACTCACTCTCTCACTCTCTCACTCTCTCACTCTCTCACGTTCACTACAAAATAGCTATGAAAGACTCACTCCATTCCACACAGTCAACCCAACGTGTTACTGCTAACACTAACACCAACTAAATAAAAAAAAAGAAAAAAGAAAACAACAACAAGGACACCAACAGAACCACGTGTACATACAGGACCACGGCTGCTGCGTTTGTGCGTTTGAGTCGTCCACTGATTCACTCCACCAGTGCGGTCCAGCGTCTTCCACTGAGTCTGTGCTCTCGGCGGCCCGGCGGTGGCTTTACTCAGGGTGTGCTCTCTGATGTCCAACACACACACGCACGCACGCACACACGCACACACACACACACGCACGCACGCACGCCACATGCACACACACGCACACAATATACACACAGTACACACACAATACACAACACGCACCCTTGCGGCAAAGTTGTCAGCGTAAACTGTGATGCTGTGATAACATCTTTTTCAAAGATTGTCTCTTGCTTTTTTTTAAACAGTATTTTGTTTTCATCGTGACAGGAGTGTGGAAATGTACGGATGCATAAGAAAGGAAAGTCGTCAAGGTGGTTGGAAAATAAAGATGAAGTATATAGATATATATATATATATATATCGATATATATATATACTGCATATCTATATACGATATGAATGAGGGAGGTGGGCTAGCAGCCTCGTCTACGCTTCGGTCTACACATCCTCGCCATAGCGACGGACTCCAAGATGGCTACATATGAGCTCACCGCGATTAAAAATAAAACGTAATTACACATTTTAAAATAAAATGTTTTAAAAAAACAATTTCACTGAACAATTTCTGCACATCATGACCCCAAAAAGCCTCTCGAGTAAAAAAAAGAAAAGACGTTCAACGCTCAACAATAAATCACGATAACTTATAATTATTTTTTTTCACCAGGTCCCTTTGTCTTAACCGCGCATGAACGATTGGTTTCAGTCGATCGATAAAAAGTGTCTCAGACATGAGGTTGGAGATAGAGATGAGTGCTCACGACAGAAAGAAACGACAACATTGAAATCGGCTACAATGCTGCATGGCATAAATGTGTACTTGTGTAACAGTGTGACGTTTGTGATCAGAGGAGACTGTGGTATTGTACTGTGGTACTGTGGTACTGTGGTACTGTGGTACACCTTCTGTACTCCCCAGTAACCCCCCACCCACCCAAAGCTGTTTCACGCTAACGAACAGCAGATTGATATTTATTATCTTTTTACGAAGCACCGTCTTCTTCATTGATTATCCCAAATATTGCACCTTTTCTCTAAACGTTGCCTAATCAATATACCTAATCAACACACCAATATCTCCGTTCCCCTGACTGGCGTCTGCATACCAAGGCCTCCTCAAAACCTCTTCTGTTCTACTTCCTGGATGGGCGGGCGGTTGCTAAAAACGACTATGGCGATAATATTCATCCTAACACAACCCACCGAAAAATATACTCGCGATGACAAACACACAACCAATATTCAATAATCAGAACACCGCAATAGAAGGGGAGGAAGTGATCGCGGGAAGGTGAATCAATTGGTTTTGAGATCGGTCGTCCGAGCGCGCCCAGGGAAACAGATTGCGTCCCGAGTGAACGACGCCGAATATATTTACCGCCTCTCATCTTGTTTCTGCATTAATATCTTTCGCGCGTTTCTCCGTCATCACACCCTCTGGTCATCGTTGAGGTTAGCAGTTCAGTGGCGCGTTGCCACATCTGTAGCAGCAATAAATATAATAAGTAGTTTCAGAATGCCACCCCCCACCCCCCCCCCGCCCAAATTGTACACAATTATCGTGAACGTGGTTTATTTGAATCGCCGGCGGTGTCTCCGGATGCAGTGATCCAGTGAGACCACTGCGTCTCTCCACCGCGTCTCTCTAACGGTCCTCCTAGCGGTTTCCGCTGTAATTCTCTACGCAGACTGAAGATTAAGACCTGAGAAGGAGGCGAGCAGAGATGACGAGATGTGACGGGAAACGGCGATGGGGGTGGGAAGTGGTGTGGCACTAAAGGTCAAACTAAACTGAATGCATAACGTAAACAGATAGATTTCAATCCTGGGATAGATTCTGCTTCTCTCAAATACAAAACATCAATTAGGTAGAGGAACCGTACCTACAGGGCCGATTGTGCACTGTAGTTTTCACCCTTGTACGATTTTTGTGCCTTCGTAAAGAATTCATAGTCTGGCTCCGCCCCCCCCCCCTCGACCATGTGACTTGAGAGTGATGCAGACAGACGGCCTCGGGGAGAGAGAAGGTGTTGGCACGGTGTAGCCTAGCGTAGCGTAGCTTAGCTTAGCTTAGCTCAGCGTGGCTTAGCTCGGGCTCAGTTCTGCTGCAGGATGAGGTTCTCCAGCTCGTCCGCGGAGCGCAGCAGGAAGGCGGCCGACTCCCGGTAGCCGGCGATCAGCTGCCTCACCGCCGTCACCTCGGGCGCGCTGAGCTGGGCCGAGGCCCCGCCCCCGCCGCCGCCCTGACCCTGGCTGGTGGAGCTGGAGGTCGTGGTGGGGGTGGAGGTGGAGGTGGGGGTGGGGGTGGGGGTGGTGGTGGTGGTGGGGGACGGGTTGGGGGCCACAGACTTCATACTCAGATCTGTGGGGCCTTTGGTGTGTGTGGGGGAGAGAGAGAGAGAGGAGAGAGAGAGAGAGAGAGAGAGAGAGAGAGAGGGTGTGCGCATGTGTGTGTGTGTGTGTGTGTGGTGGGGGGGAGAAAGAGAGAGAGAGAACAGAGAACAGAGAGAGAGATTGTCTCAGTTCTGGTGGAGATAACACTAGCTATATACTGTATTATATCTCTTCATTGTCATTGTTGCGTCGTGGTCAATTTATCCATAATAATCTAACCTAATCTCATCTAAAGCGTGAACAATGTTCAGAGCTGTTTTACCGTTGCTCAGTGCAGCCGGGGAGGTCTGCTGTCCGGCGCTGACGGCCCCGTAGCCGCGGACGTTGTAGTTGAGGCCTCCGTTGGTGTAGAGCAGGTCCTGGGCGTAGGCCGAGGCCGCCGTGGCGAAGCTAGCGGGCGCCGTCGGCTCTCTGGACGCCGGCTTCTCCACGGCGCTCGCCGGCTCCTCCTGCAAAACACAACGAGCGTCACACGAGGCGAGGCGAGGCCACCTTATTTGTACAGCACCTTTCATACACTGAGGCAATTCAAAGTGCTTTACAGAATAAAAAAATACAGTGAAGGCCAAACAATTTATAGATAAAAAGTGCAAAAGTACAAACAGGAGATCCACAGATAGATAAAAAGAGAGACATTTAAACAGATACATATTAGAGTGTAGATTAGTGTTGCCCTGGAGTTCTTAGAAAACCCTGCCAAACAGAAACGTTTTAAGCCCTGATTTACAGAATTATTTTTAAAAGGTCTATTTAAAAAAATAACCTCTGATTTGGTTTAGTCAATAAAACAAAACAAACATCTGAACTGTGAACTTTGGGTCTATTATTCATCGGTTTACTGGAGTTCATTGTCGTAAGTGGGGGCGCTGCTGGCAGGGTATTTACCGCGGGCTGGTAGACGTCCAGCCGCATCCTCTTGGCAGCGTTGCGGGTTTCGCTCTCGCAGGCGGCGGCCAGTATGTTCTCCGCCATGGCGGACGTGAGGTGAGGGGGCGTCGGTCGTATCTGCGTACGAAAAACGCAAGGCAACGGTTGAGAGGACCGGTAGCACCTTCGCTATGAACAGACACTAAAGTCCCAAAGTCCCAACTCTTCTTCTCTGTTCTGTTCTGGCACCGCGGCGGTGGAATGAGCTCCCGGCTGACGTCAGGACGGCAGAGTCGCTCGCCAGCCTCCGCAAGAGACTCAAGACCCACCTGTTCAGAGTTCACCTGGACTCTGCATAACCCCGCCTTCCCTCTCCTCACCTTCGCACTAACTGGCGTGTTTGTACATCTTGTACTTGGCATTGTTTAGCATATTGTTTGTTCTCAGATGTTGGTAATGCACTCAGAACGGCACTTCTGCTCTTATCTCAGCTATTATGCAGGCTACCCAGCAATTATGAAACTCATTCTATTAACCTCGTAACTATGAATGCTCGGAAACCTGCTCTATTCTTATCTTTATGTACCACAATGATTTATTGCTGCCTCTCCTTCGACAAATGTACTCTTGAGTCGCTTTGGATAAAAGCGTCTGCCAAATGCCCTAAATGTAAATGTAAATGTAAATGCAAAGTGTGAGACTCCGAGGTTGTGGTTCACCTCAAAGCCGCTCTTCTTCATGCGCCTGCAGGACTTGAGGTAGGTGCGGATGCGTTTGCGCGATCGTTCCTGGAACTCGGGGAACTGGCGGCTGCAGGACTCGATGATAGCCTGGATCTTCTCCTTGGGCTGCTTGGAGATGGGCACCATGCGGTCCAGGTTCTCGTCCACAAACAGACGCACAAACATCTGGGGGGGGAGAGAGGAGAGTGGGGCGGTGGGGGTGTCACAGGGGTAAGTATATAGCAAGAAGAAAAAATACATAATAGGAGGAGGAGGAGGAGGAGGGAGAGGAGGAGGAGGTGGAGAAGGGGGAGGAGGGATAGGGAGAAGGAGGAGGGAGGGATGAGAGGAGGCGAGGAGGCAAGGAAGGAGGAGGAGGGAGAGGATAAGAAGAAGGAGGAGGAGGAGGAGGAGAAGGAGGAGGGCTCTTACGTTGAAGGCCTTCAGCCTCTCGGGGTCCATGCCCTCGGGGTCGTTGATGCGGTCGCTGTCGTCGTGGTCGTCGTGGTCTTCGTCGTCCTCGTCCATCGCCGCCGCCGCCGCTCGGCCCGACGACAGGTCCTCCGCGCCCACGCTGAGCTCCGTCTTCACCGAGTCGTAGCTGCCAGAGCTGTACGGAGGGGACTGCACACACACACACACACACACACACACACGCACACACAAGCGCACACACGCACACAAGCGCACACACGCACACAAGCGCGCACACACACACACACACACACAATAAAATAAACCACTTAACTCAGCTCGTCACGAAGACATCTGGTAAACTCGAAACTCAACATGGACGCCAGAAGCCGGCAGCAGAAATGTGGCCCACGTGTATTTCAATAACAAAACAGACAAAGAGTTGCATCTGGTTAACGAGCCGTTGAAACGATCTATCCTAATGAGGTCTCGTTGCACGCGACCATCCGCTGAATATGAGCATCAGGAGGGTCATGAGGGTCAGGAGAACCACAACAACAACAACAACAACAACAGCAGACCATCCTACCTTGTTGTTGTTGTTGTTGTTGTACTCCGCCTTGACCGGGTACTTCCTGTTGAGCTCGGCGGGGTAGTGGGTGGGCGGCGACCTCTCGCTCAGGTTGACGGGCTGCTGCTCCTCCGAGGAGGACGAGGAGGAGGTGGTGCTGAAGTCCAGCGGGGCGCTCACGCCGTTCTCCGTCACCTCCGCGTACGGGGCCCCGCCGTCGGGGGGGGTCCCGGCCGACGGCGGCGCCTCCGGGGATCCCGGGGCCGGGAGCCCGTTGGCACTGCCGCTCTCTGACGAGTCGTCTTCTGGAGCCGGAGAGGAGGAGGAGGAGGAGGAGGAGGAGGAGGAGGAAGATAGGGTTTGTCTGGAGGATTTTCAAGGTCCCGTAGCAGTAAAAGTGTTCTGTGTTTTTCTCAAGCGTGTCTCGCGTCTCTGGGCCTGGTGTGTTGAGGTTCCGCTACGCTGGCCTGTCTGCCAGACACAAGACAACAAGCAACAGTCTCCTCTCTCTTCCACTGTTTTCCTTTTGCTGCCTCGTCTGGGATGGAAGTCAGTGGGAGATGAGATCTGAGCTCTGAACCCAGAATGTGTGTGGGCTGCTCAAGAGCGTCACACTAAAAGTACAGAGGGAATACAAATAAGATCAAATAAAATAATAAATAGTGCTAAAGTCAATAAATACACACAACTCGGATGAATGAGTGTCGTCGACAGAGAAGTACATTTACATTTACATTGAGGGCATTTGGCAGAAACTTTTATCCAAAGCGACTTACAAAGAGTACATTTGTTGAAGGAGAGACAGCAATATATCACTGTGGTACATAAAGATAAGAATAGAGCAGGTTTCAAGCATTCATAATTACGAGGCTAATAGAATGAGTTTCATAATTGCTAGGTTGTCTGCATAATAGCTGGGATAAGAGCAGAAGTGCCATTCTGAGTGCATTACCAACATCTAAGAACATACAATATGCTAAACAATGCTAAGCACTAGTAATAATGCCAAGACGTACAAACATGTAAGTTAGTGCGAAGGTGAGGAGAGGGAAGGCGTGGGGGGGGGGGGTGAGGTAGAGTCCTGAACTCTCCGCTCAGTAGTAGGACTCACTGTGTGTCTCACTGTGTGTCTCACTGTGTGTCTCACTGTGTGTCTCACTGTGTGTCTCACTGTGTGTCTCACTGTGTGTCTCACTGTGTGTCCTCCAGGACGACACCTCGGTGAGCAGCGAGGACATGGACACCGCCGAGCCCGTGTGGGTCCCCGCCGAGCAGCAGCAGCCCCCCGCGCCGGACCTCTGCTCCCCCGGCGGCCAGCGGGTCCCCAGCCCCCCGCCGCCCGCCAACATCAAGGAGGAGGACGGTAAGATGGCCGCCGCCGCCGCCACCGCCGCCGTTGTTGTTGTTATTGTGCTTGTGGTTGTTGTTGTTTGTCTATGTTAGCTCTGAGAGAGAGCTATTCTATTTTACAGAAGAGACATTCATGTATTCATGTATTTTGAAGTTGCGTGGGGGTCTGCTCTCTGATTGGTCGATCGGGAGTGTGTTTATCCACCGAGGTTAAGAGGAGAGAGCACAGATTGGGCATCTTTAGGGTTGCTAATCCAAAACTAATCCACCCTGTGGGCCGCGGGGTGGGGGGACTACCACGAGACCCCCCCCCAACCTCCCACCCCCCAACCTCCCAACCACCCAACCTCCCAACCCCATCCCCAACCCGGGAGCCGCCAGGGTGGGGGGGGCTTAGTAGTCAAGTAGGACATCGCCCCTCCCCCCACCCTCCCCCCCCCCCGATCTATCCTAATGAGGTCTCGTTGCACGCGACCATCCGCTGAATATGAGCATCAGGAGGGTCATGAGGGTCAGGAGAACCACAACAACAACAACAACAACAACAGCAGACCATCCTACCTTGTTGTTGTTGTTGTTGTTGTACTCCGCCTTGACCGGGTACTTCCTGTTGAGCTCGGCGGGGTAGTGGGTGGGCGGCGACCTCTCGCTCAGGTTGACGGGCTGCTGCTCCTCCGAGGAGGACGAGGAGGAGGTGGTG
Organism: Coryphaenoides rupestris; assembly: GCA_002895965.2. Classification (NCBI taxonomy): domain Eukaryota; kingdom Metazoa; phylum Chordata; class Actinopteri; order Gadiformes; family Macrouridae; genus Coryphaenoides; species Coryphaenoides rupestris. The sequence goes on from PIJE02000053.1 coordinate 349,535, forward strand.
CTGAAGTCCAGCGGGGCGCTCACGCCGTTCTCCGTCACCTCCGCGTACGGGGCCCCGCCGTCGGGGGGGGTCCCGGCCGACGGCGGCGCCTCCGGGGATCCCGGGGCCGGGAGCCCGTTGGCACTGCCGCTCTCTGACGAGTCGTCTTCTGGAGCCGGAGAGGAGGAGGAGGAGGAGGAGGAGGAGGAGAGGAGGAGGAGGAAGATAGGGTTTGTCTGGAGGATTTTCAAGGTCCCGTAGCAGTAAAAGTGTTCTGTGTTTTCTCAAGCGTGTCTTGCTAACAAACAGCAACAATGCTGCTGGGGGGGGGGGCTCCTGCTCTCTGGGTCTGGGAAGGAAGTGAATATCGGGGTCAACTGTCAAGTCCGATAGAAATAAAGGGGCGAACACAAAGGGTTAACCAGCGAGGAAGTAACGCGTCGGGATGCGTCGGGGGGGGGTAGACTTCTGGTTCGTAAAACAAATCAAATGATTTCTCTGATGCTGTATCTTTGTTACTGTGGCTCGATGTTTACGAGGATGCAGGAAGGATTTTTGTACTCTGTTGCCGTGTGTAATCTGTTGGGGTTGCTATGGGGATGTGGGGGTGAGTGTGTGTGTGTGTGTGTGTGTGTGTGGTGTTGTACGGTGTGTG
>PIJE02000053.1:350477-352977 GCA_002895965.2 Coryphaenoides rupestris
GAACACCCAGGATCCCGGGGAGAGCAGAGACACACACACACACACACACACACACTCACCCCCACATCCCCATAGCAACCCCAACAGATTACACACGGCAACAGAGTACAAAAATCCTTCCTGCATCCTCGTAAACATCGAGCCACAGTAACAAAGATACAGCATCAGAGAAATCATTTGATTTGTTTTACGAACCAGAAGTCTACCCCCCCCCGACGCATCCCGACGCGTTACTTCCTCGCTGGTTAACCCTTTGTGTTCGCCCCTTTATTTCTATCGGACTTGACAGTTGACCCCGATATTCACTTCCTTCCCAGACCCAGAGACAGAGCCCCAGAGCATGGCAGAGCAAGACACACACACACACACACACACACACACACACACACACACACACACACACACACACACACACACACACACACACAATCATATAGGCTGCTGGCATCCGGCGTACAATTAGCTAACAAGCAACTAAACAACACTCTCCACCCCGATGTTGGCATAACGATCATTTGGGGAATAACTTGTCTTGCCTAATTAATGTCTGGGATGAGAGCAGAGCTGTCACCGGGGGTAAGGCGGAGCTACACGAGGACGCATCACGACCACGCTCTCGTCTCCTTCCCTCACACGAGTACACAAATAGGACCGTCCTCCTGGGAACTCACAGCCCTCCGCCAGGACTCTGAGATGGTCCAAAACACGGTGTGTGACAGCTCTATTAGGTACCAAGCCAGCCATGCTGTAGACGTCCGTAGAGAGAGAGAGAGAGAGAGAGAGAGAGAGAGAGAGAGAGAGGGTGTGTGCATGCATACCTGTGTGCGTGTGTATGTGTGCGTGTGTTGTGTGTGTGTGTGTGTGTGTGCATACAATATGTATGTAGCAGTAAGTAAAATGTGTGTGTGGAGATTCCCTTCTTAGTTTGTTCAATTTCTTGAATGATATCAATCTATTTCTCTCACTCTATCTCACACACACACACACACACACACGCACATATACAGTATATCATAGTATTTATATATAATGTATTATTTTCTTCATAATGATATATGAAGGGAGGTGTGAAATAGGTGTCTCTCAATAGAGAGAGATGAGAGAACTGAACAAAACCGAACCACAATCAGCTCAATTAAAGAGGATACAACGGGTAAATAATAAAGATTATAACGTATATAGTGTTACTCACCCTCCAACAGCAGAACTACTCATCACTGCTTTGCTATTCATTCATTTAAAAAGAGTTCACATCATCACCGCGAAGATGACTTTATTTTATGCTCCGGTAAGAGTTTGTTATTTCTAAGTCGTTGTTTCTATTTCTAAGGCTTTAATTGATCAGACGCGCCTATCGTCTGTTAATTGTGTGGGTGGGCGGGGTCATGTCTGACGTCATCCCTTCCTTCTGCTGTCCCTTGACTCCTCCCAGAGACTAATTGCACTATTTTCGAAGGCCTGCAATTAAAATATACATGGCGAGATACTGACTGACTGGAGGAAAAAGTGTAAATGCATTGAATAAAGAATCGCGTTGTTGTCCTCCTCACCCTCTCGTTGGTGGTCATGCACTGCAGTTTCATCTGCTTCAGGTAGGTGGCGGTGAGGGGCATGTTGTAGTCGATCAGGTCCGGGACCAGGGACGTGGGGCGGTCATTCTCTGCAAAGAAAATATTAAAATGAATTAAATAGAAAATAAACACATCCCTCCGTTTGGCTGTGCCACTCGAAATCAATGAGATGCATCCTGATGTTGAGATCTCGTAAAATTACCCCGCATTTGATGAAAGCGTTTATAATAAGGAAAAAAGAAAAAGCGCTTTAAGTTCATTCAATTGACTTCTTCATTTCAGTTCAACGATCGCACGGTTTCAACGTGAAGAATGACTGATAAACCGTGAAATCGTTTCCAAAAGGTTCTTCGTCATAACAAAGAGCTGAGCACAAATCCAATGTAATACAGTGAATGAGCCGCCGTACCACAAGCGACCACTAGAGGGCGTCTGCGTTATACAGTGAATGAGCCGCCGTACCACAAGCGACCACTAGAGGGCGCCGAGGATCAGGTTGAGAGCAGCGGTCTGTTGAACGCTAATCACTCATTTCTGTTTTGCTCCTGCAAGTTTCAAGTTTGGACCTGAAAGTCATTTTTATTGGAGAGAAGAACCACAAAAAACAAACGAAGCAACGGGTCGTCAGACCAGCTGTGTTATTGAATTGGCTCGGATTTCTATTGTTTTGCAGAAAATAGAAATGCACCTTCATTTTATTTGGCTGCTACGTGTTACTGCATGTAGTCGTACAATATAACGACTGATGATTGTGATGATGAATATTATTATGATGATTATGATGATTGTGATTATTATTATTATTATTATTAGTATTAGTATTAGTATGAGTATTATTTGTATTATTATTGTATTTCAATAAAATATTTGTCCTCTATTTGAATGCCAAGCCAGTTATGGGAGCAGACCAGACAGACAGTGCAGTTAAA
>PIJE02000053.1:355477-362977 GCA_002895965.2 Coryphaenoides rupestris
AGATACTCAGTTTACACCCCGGGCCAAATGGATATATTAACATAAAATTAAAGATGACCCTAACCATCTAGTGTCCTGTGAATATGAATATGAAGACCTGAAAATTCATGAAATAATAAGAATTTTGCAACCATTTTGCCTTTTTAAAATTGTCAAGCTAAATGACACGGTTGGTAAAATGGTTGGTAATCTAGTGGCACCCTGCAAGTGAATCCATGTGTGTGCTTTGTCCTGTCTCTCTCTGGCTTTGAAGCTTCTCTCCTCACCCACCCTCACCCCCTCACCCACCCTCACTCTCCCACCCTCACCCACCCTCACTCTCCCAACCCTCACCCACCCTCACTCTCCCACCCTCACCCACCCTCACTCTCCCACCCTCACCCACCCTCATCCCTCCTCCTTACCGCCTTGTAGGTCTTCTTCTGCCCGGCGTGTTTGGGCGCTCTGCCCGGGTCCGCGCCCATCTCCACGTGCATGGCGTAGATGATGTCGAAGAAGTCCTCGACCACCGCCACGCGCTTCAGGGACGAGTTGTCCTGCGCCGAGCCCCCGTCCGCACACTGGGCACGCACACGCACACACACACACACACACGCACGCACACATACACATACACACGCACACACACACACACACACACACAACACACACACACACACACACACACACACACACACACACACACACACAACACACACACCACACACACACACACACACACACACACACACACACACACACACACACACACACACACACACACACACACACACACACACAGGAGGAGGTCAGCATGGTGTCTCACACACTGAAATTAGATCATACCTGTGGGTTAACGTTATGGCTGCTGGCGTCATGTGATCATGTGCCCAGGGAGGGAGGGAGGGAGCGTTATTATTTAGGCGTGTGAGTCACGGGTCATGTGACCTCGGACAGGACAACGCGCAAACCATGCACACGTTGTCCACGTTGTCCCGTACGGAGAGAAACAGCTACGTGTGTGTGTGTGTGTGTGTGTGTGTGTGTGTGTGTGTGTGTGTGTGTGTGTGTGGGTGGTCCTGCCCCAGCAACAGACACCCCAGCCCGACCCTCCAAACACCAACCTCCTTCCAACTCCTCCTCCCTCATCCTCCTCTCTCCTCCTCCTCTTCCTCTCTCCTCCTCCTCCTCCTCCTCCTCCCTCCTGCCACAGCTGCAGGCGGGAGAGACTCTGGGTCCTGACTAACTCGACAGCCATCTCACGCCACCGTATCAGCCATGTTTAAAAATAACACCACCCCTCCCCGACACGGCACAAGACCACCACCACCACCACCACCACCACCACCACCACCACCACCACCTCCACCCCCATCACCCCCACCCCCTCCTCACAGCACCTCCAGCAGACATCCTGCCTCCCGTACGGCTGACCCTGTCGCCATAGAAACTGCCACCGATCTCTCCCGGGCAGGTGCGCGGGGCAGCGGGTCATGTGACACGCCGCGGAACAGGAATTGCTAGGACAACGGCCGCCCGCCACACACACACCACACCACATGGGGCTGTGCTACATTGGCTGCTCTGCTCTCTCTCTCCCTCCCTCCTCTCTCCTCTCATCTCTCTCCATGTGTCTCTCTCCCCCTCACTTCTCTGAATAAGTCTTGATTTCCCCGACAAGTTTTCTTTTCATCATCTCCTGCGATTTTTTTTNTAGAACACAACACATGACACAGAACACATGACACAGAACACATGACACAGAACACAACACATGACACAGAACACATGACACAGAACACAACACATGACACAGAACACAACACATGACACAGAACACATGACACAGAACACATGACACAGAACACAACACATGACACAGAACACAACACATGACACAGAACACATGACACAGAACACATGACACAGAACACAACACATGACACAGAACACATGACACAGAACACATGACACAGAACACATGACACAGAACACAGAACACATGACACAGAACACAGAACACAACACATGACACAGAACACATGACACAGAACACAGAACAAATGACACAGAACACAGAACACATGACACAGAACACAACACATGACACAGAACACAACACATGACACAGAACACATGACACAGAACACATGACACAGAACACAACACATGACACAGAACACATGACACAGAACACATGACACAGAACACAACACATGACACAGAACACATGACACAGAACACATGACACAGAACACAACACATGACACAGAACACATGACAGAGAACACAACACATGACACAGAACACAACACATGACACATGACACAGAACACATGACACAGAACACAACACATGACACAGAACACATGACACAGAACACATGACACATGACACAGAACACATGACACAGAACACATGACACAGAACACAACACATGACACAGAACACATGACACAGAACACAACACATGACACAGAACACATGACACAGAACACATGACACAGAACACATGACACAGAACACATGACACAGAACACATGACACAGAACACAACACATGACACAGAACACATGACACAGAACACATGACACAGAACACATGACACAGAACACATGACACAGAACACAGAACACATGACACAGAACACATGACACAGAACACAGAACACATGACACAGAACACAGACAACACAACACAACACAGACACAACACATGACAACACAACACATGACACATGACACAGAACACATGACACAGAACACAACACATGACACAGAACACAACACATGACACAGAACACATGACAGAGAACACAACACATGACACAGAACACAACACATGACACAGAACACATGACACAGAACACAACACATGACACAGAACACATGACACAGAACACATGACACAGAACACAACACATGACACAGAACACATGACACAGAACACATGACACAGAACACATGACACAGAACACATGACACAGAACACATGACACAGAACACAACACATGACACAGAACACATGACACAGAACACATGACACAGAACACATGACACAGAACACAACACATGACACAGAACACATGACACAGAACACATGACACAGAACACATGACACATGACACAGAACACATGACACAAAACACAACACATGACACAGAACACATGACACAGAACACATGACACAGAACACAACACATGACACAAAAGAACACAACACATGACACAGAACACATGACACAGAACACATGACACAGAACACAACACATGACACAGAACACATGACACAGAACACAACACATGACACAGAACACAGAACACATGACACAGAACACATGACACAGAACACATGACACAGAACACATGACACAGAACACAACACATGACACAGAACACAACACATGACACAGAACACATGACACAGAACACATGACACAGAACACATGACACAGAACACATGACACAGAACACATGACACAGAACACATGACACATGACACAGAACACATGACACAGAACACATGACACAGAACACAGAACACATGACACAGAACACATGACACAGAACACAGAACACATGACACAGAACACATGACACAGAACACAGAACACATGACACAGAACACATGACACGACACAGAACACAGAACACATGACACAGAACACATGACACAGAACACATGACACAGAACACATGACACAGAACACAACACATGACACAGAACACAACACATGACACAGAACACATGACACAGAACACATGACACAGAACACAACACATGACACAGAACACATGACACAGAACACATGAACACAAGACAAGACAAGACAACACAAGACAAGACAAGACAACACAAGACAACACAAGACAAGACAACACAAGACAAGACAACACAACACAAGACAACACAACACAAGACAACACAACACAAGACAACACAACACAAGACAAGACAACACAAGACAACACAAGACACACAACACACACACACACACACACACACACACACACACACACACACACACACAGACACACACACACACACACACACACACACACACAAACACAAAAACACAACACACAACAACACAACAAACAACAACAAGAACAACAACAACAACAACAAGACAACACAAGAACAACAACAACAACAACAACAACAACAACAGTCACAACAACAACCACAAGAACAAACAGACAACAACAACCACAACAACAACAACAACAGAACACAGAAACAACAACACACACACAACAACAACAACAGAACAACAACAACAACAACACAGAACAAACAACAACAAGACACAAACAACAACAAAGACACAGAAACAACAACAACACATGACACAGAACACAACACATGACACAGAACACATGACACAGAACACATGACATGACACAGAACACAACACATGACACAGAACACATGACTCAGAACACAACACATGACACAGAACACATGACAGAACACAACACATGACACAGAACACATGACACAGAACACAACACATGACACAGAACACATGACACAGAACACATGACACAGAACACATGACACAGAACACAACACATGACACAGAACACATGACACAGAACACAACACATGACACAGAACACAAGACACAGAACACACACATGACACAGAACACATGACACAGAACACAACACATGACACAGAACACATGACACAGAACACAACACATGACACAGAACACATGACACAGAACACATGACACAGAACACATGACACAGAACACATGACACAGAACACAACACATGACACAGAACACATGACACAGAACACAACACATGACACAGAACACATGACACAGAACACAACACATGACACAGAACACATGACACAGAACACATGACACAGAACACATGACACATGACACAGAACACAGAACACAGAACACATGACACATGACAGAACACAACACATGACACAGAACACATGACACAGAACACATGACACAGAACACATGACACAGAACACATGACACAGAACACATGACACAGAACACAGAACACATGACACAGAACACATGACACAGAACACATGACACAGAACACATGACACATGACACAGAACACATGACACAGAACACATGACACAGAACACATGACACAGAACACATGACACAGAACACATGACACAGAACACAACACATGACACAGAACACATGACACAGAACACATGACACAGAACACAACACATGACACAGAACACAACACATGACACAGAACACATGACACAGAACACAACACATGACACAGAACACAACACATGACACAGAACACATGACACAGAACATAACACATGACACAGAACACATGACACAGAACACATGACACAGAACACATGACACAGAACAGAACACATGACACAGAACACATGACACAGAACACATGACACAGAACACAACACATGACACAGAACACATGACACAGAACACATGACACAGAACACATGACACAGAACACAACACATGACACAGAACACATGACACAGAACACATGACACAGAACACAGAACACATGACACAGAACACATGACACAGAACACATGACACAGAACACAGAACACATGACACAGAACACATGACACAGAACACATGACACAGAACACAACACATGACACAGAACACATGACACAGAACACATGACACATGACACAGAACACATGACTCAGAACAGAAGCAAGTCAGTCTGTTAAAGAGCTATGCATATGGAGCCAGAGTGTGCAAAGCTTTTTTTCTTCTAGTAATGTACTAGCCTGCCAGCCTCACTGACTTTTCTTGTGCCAGGCCTGACAACCAGACAGGCCAAAAGACCCAGAAGGAGTGCTCAACACTACGATTACCTGGAGAGGCTGCAGCAACAGCACCTAGCGTGGATGGAGACACAGATGACACAACAACAAGAGCGGGAGGAGCGCTTTATGTCATCCCTGATGGAGTCTAATGCACAGACCACAGAACGGGCTGTGTCCCGTATGCTGGAGGGCCTCCAAAACATGATGCATGCAAGGCCCCCAGTGCCCCCACAAATGTATGTTCCCCCCCATTCTTACACAGCGGTTTCCCTATCATCCTCCAAATGACCCCGCCGACCACAAAGCCAACCCAAACGACGACACCACTCAGGTGACGCAAGGTTCTTTACCACTCACCTGTAGTTCGTTTAACAATCTCTAAAATGTAAGTTGTACACTTTAAACCTCTATTTACACTGGACGTGCTCAGTTTTTTGTTGTGTTTTACTATCATCAAAATAAGCACAGTGTGTTACTGTTAAGGGTTTAAATTTGAACCTTGTTTACTGAGTGTACTCCCGGGACAACGGGGGGAAGTCCTCCAGGGGAACAACGCCGGCACCCCCCCCCGCCCCTTGACTTGATTTGTTTTGATTATTTGGTGATCCATAATTTCAATGGGCGCACACCCCTCTTCGGCCGGACCGGCTTGCACGTCGGGCCGTCCGCCGTTTGGGATTTGGTGATTTGGGGCTAATCGCAGAAGCGGGAGCACCCACAGCACCCACAGCACCCACAGCACCCACACCCCCCGCGAATCATCCTCCTCAGATGTGCAGCCGTACGGTGCAGAGTACCCTCCCTCCCTCCATCCCTCCCTCCATCGCTCCCTCCCTCCTTCCGTCCCTCCCTCCCTCCACCCTATTTTAATGGGATATTTCAAAATGTGTGTTGGGGGGGATATTATTTGGTGTAAGAAATCAAGCCTCCTCCGCTGGGTGGTGGTGGTGGTGGTGGTAGGAGTGGGTGGGTGGGGGTAGCACACACACACAACACACACACACAACACACACTAGAACACAACACAACACACACTAGAACACAACACAACACACACAACACAACACAACACACACTAGAACACAACACAACACTTGGAGCGTTGAACATCGCTTCTCGTCTTCTCTGCATTTTTCCCCTCGCGTGTTCAAAGGGCTTCATCTCTGCAGGCTGAGGTTGTCAAAACTGCATTAGTGCCTTTTTTTCCCGTTCCTTTCCCTACTTTCCGTCCGTCCCGCCCGAGATCGGCCACTCAGCCTCCCCCACCATCCCAGCGACCAGCCGGCCCAGCAGGGTGTTCCCCGTAGAGCTGGAGATTCCCCGATAAGCTAAAAGAAAAGCACGACAATTCGATGGGAAATCAAGTCAAGCATTGACCTGTGGACACGGCTAAGTGTGTGTGCATACGTGTGTGTGTGTGTGTGTGTGTGTGTGTGTGTGTTAGTGTGTGTGTGTTTTAGTGTGTGTGTGTGTGTGTGTGTGATCTGGACCGACTCTGGACAGGACGTGTTATAGACTTACGAGGCTTACGGCAGGCTACCTGTTTGAGTCGTGGATCGTTAGCGAGCTGCGTGCCGTTTAGGAAGGAGGGTGGAGCTTTCGTGAGTAGCAAAGACTGTTAGAATGGCTTTGGCCCTGGTTCAGAATTCGGTCTAATTCTTAGCATACATTACTGCCGGGATTCCAAAGAGGGGAAGA
>PIJE02000053.1:367977-547977 GCA_002895965.2 Coryphaenoides rupestris
ATCTCAGGAGCATCTTCGTCGCGTGGAAGGGAACCTGAAGAGAATGAGATCTTCTTTGTGCACCAACACCTGACACCATGCAGATATATTTACCGGTCTCAGTTGGCATGGCAACAAAAAAGCAATCGCTAGCATCCTTTGAGAATGGCAGCTTTGTGTGTCCTAAGATCACCACCCAAAGTACAAAATACCCCCGATACTCAGTAGTAGTATTGTAGTACTAGCGAAGCCTTTTACTCTGAACGCCCATACTCGCAGTCACGTGTTGTCCACACTGGCTCTCTGGCTGTGGTGTTGTGGTTGTGTCTCTGTGTGTTGTATAGTGTTGTGCTGTGTTTTGTCTCTTTGTGTTGTGCTGCGTTGTGTTGTTGTGTCGTGGTGTATTTTGTTGTGTTGTGTTACGTTGTGTTTCTGTGTGTTGTGTCATTGTATCGCAATGTGTTTTGTGTTGTATCGTGTTGTGTCTCTCTTTGTGTTGCCTTTGTGTTGTGTTGTTGCTTTGCGTCGTGTTGTGTTATCGTGTTGTTGTGTTGTGTCGTGTCGTGTTGTGTCGTGTTGTGTCTTCTGTCCCCTCCCCCTCCCTGCAGGGCCTCTACCCACCAGGACATAATGAGAGCTCAGTGAGTCTCTCCTCTCCTCACGAGGGCCGAGTGGCTCCTCCTGCAGCGTCCCAGGAAGAGCCTCCCAGAGAGGGGGGGAGGAGGGGGTGCGGGTGGGGGGTCCACATACAGCCACGCGAAACAAAGAGCAGAGAAGAAGAGGAAGAAGAAGAAAGAAGAAAGAAGAGAAGAAGAAGAAGAAGTAGAAACGGCACCAATTTCCCTCCTCCGTCCGTCTCCACGCAAACATCTGTGTGTGTGTGTGTGTGTGTGTGTGTGTGTGCGTGGTGCTGTTCGCCCCGCTGTCCCGGGGCACACACACACATTGCGCACACACACACACACCAGACACGCCACACACACAACACAACACCACACACACACACACACACACACACTGGCAGCGGCCTTTGTCTTCGCCCCGCTGGGACCCCCCGGAGAAGAGAGAGACCTCCTCTGTCTGCCCGTTCCACCCAAAATCTCTTTCCTTCACCCCCTCACCCTACCCTCACCCCCACCCCCACCTCACCCCACTCCCCCCACACCCTGGCCAGCGCTCCCGGCGTTTAGCCCGTGCTCCACCCCCCCCACGCTGAAACTTGGCACACCCCGGGAGCAGCTGCAATGGGGACTTCCAATTGCATGCGCTCAGGACACGCCCCACCACCCCCCTCCAGCCGTGTGAGGGGGCATTAGGCACTGGTGTGCTGTTGTGTATGTGTGTGTGTGTGTGTGTGGTGTGGTGTGTGTGTGTGTGTGTGTTGTGTGTGGTGGGTGTGTGTGTGGTGTGGTGTGTGAGTATGTGAGTGTACGTGTGTATGTGTGTCTGTGTGTGTTGGGGGTGGGGTGGGGGGATGCACGTGCTTGTGTGTGTGTGTGTGTGTGTGTGTGTGTGTGTATCTGCATGTATATACAGTACATGTTGTATATGTGTAGCGTACCGCGGGTTCTAAATAACCTATTTAGCTGTAAAGCCTGTTTTTTAGGCTAGCCGTTGTAATACAGGCTACATATCAGTGAGAGTAATAATTGGAGTCTTTTGTTACTCCAAGCAGCAGCCCGGTAGAAGCAGGCGGCCACATACTGGCTGTTGTCGAGAGTGTTGTTCAAATTCCCCAAAGTGGAGCTGAGTCAGGCAGCAGGTCATCCAGCGCTTTATTACTTTAACACAACAAAAGGGCCGAGCCTCACCTTATAGACTTGGTCTCGGTCGTCAAGACACATCTACAGAACCCCTCCTCTGGAAGGCCGGGGTGTTTGGAAATGGATTTGTCAAAACCCCAATGGTTTGTGACAACGCTCATTTCATGCACCGTTCTGGGACAACGTGTGTGTCGAAGGGGGACAGCGTGTTTGATTATTCATCATTCTTTTCAGCGAAAGAATAACATTCAGATGACATAATAACGTGTTTTAAATACATGTTTTTGAGCGCTACAATATGGACCCCGTCGTTTTGGGACAAAACAAGCCTGGCCATATGGCCTGCAAGTGAAACCCGACACTGCGGGAGATTAGACGACTTTAGGACCACAATTAGCCCACATTTGACGGCCAGAGAAGTTGTTTTTTTTCCCCAAACAGGTAAAACACCTGTGGATGCATCCATGCCATGCCACAGGCTTATTCAAAACGCAACATCGCCTCACATATAATATTGATATGACTGCAGACACACTGTCAACATTGCCGTGTTTTGCTGGGTTATTCCCAGGAGACGCGTCCCTATAATAAGGACGGGGAGGGGGGGGGGGGTTAATTCCCCTAAGATGTTGTTTAAAATGGTGCTTCATGGTTCCCGACTGGCTCATTAGGCCTTAGATACACGTATATACGGGCCTATACCACTGTATATGGACACACACATATATAGCAGACAACTGGATTAATAACTTGCTATATTAGTCTGATCACATATCTTCGTCTTATTCCGTATAGACTCAAATATATGCGGTGGTGAACATACATGAATATATAAATATACGACAGGGGTGAAGCTGTTGTGGGCTACAGGGTGCTGACATAATGGACGTAGTTACTTTCACCACGTATAGGAGGACCCCCTGTCCTATACGTGTAGGAGTGATCCTACCTGTATGTGTGCAGTAGGCCTATATATGTATATATACTGTATGTATATGTACAGTATATATGTATGCCAACATGCTGTATCGCAATCAGCCAAGAACACCTTTTGTTCGCTCAGAGCCCCCCTGATCTGATCTGGTCGCCAAATTGCGCACCGCGCGTCAAAGCCAATTAAAATGAAACACGTCCATTGAAACGGTTCAGGATGTACAGAACACCGGCGGCACATTTGTCTACAGGGTTACTGTCGATGCACAGCGGGGGTAGATCTATAGATCTGTATGTACCGGAGACGTGGACCCGTCCGCGCCCTGCAGCCCAGGACAATGAAAAGTGGCTTTGAAACATTTCCCCCTCGAGAGAAAAAACGAAAACAGTAATATTCTGGAGGAATGAGCCTCCTCACACGTGGATTATAGGTGTCCTATATTCACAATATTTGAAATGGAACAGTAAAATAGCACAGTATACGCCTTCTGCACTGGAATGGTCCCATCTGCGACCAGTGATGGCACCGGAGGATGCTGCTGCACGTCCGGGACGCAAAGTATTACACCCAAATAATAACCTCACTCGTTTAAAGTTTAATTCCACAAAATAATCCATTTATCCCACATTTAGCCTTTATTCTGACACTATATAAAGCCCACCCTGGGAAACGACCCACGGGCGGGGATCCCTGCGCGCCTCTCAACGCGCGTTTCTTCTCTCCTCTTATTGATACGAGACGTGTGCTGATCGGAGAACACGAGCCGATGAGCCGCTGATCAATCTAGTTGACGTCCATCCCCGTCCATCCCCGTCTATCCCCGTCCATCCCCGTCCATCCCGTCACGTCAGGATGTGTGGAGTTGCCAGGAGCAGGAGGGACGCCTCGCACCGTGGCCTCGAGGCACCGGCGTTGCCATGGCAGCAAGGGATGAGAGTACAGAGGCTGATCTGGTTTCTCATGGCTGCAGGGAACAGGACCAGAACCAAGCCCCACCAGAACCAGAACCAAGCCCCAGAACCAGAACCAAGCCCCAGAACCAGAACCAGAACCGAGCCCCAGAACCAGAACCGAGCCCCAGAACCAGAACCCCAGAACCGACCCCCACCACCCCCTCCCCTCATACAGGCCAATGGGCAGGTGGGATGGCGACACGTCGACGCTGCTGCTGCTTGTTGTAGTTTCACTCATTTTGTGCGGCTTGGAATAAAATGGCAACTTAATAGGCGCGGACGGGACACCTCACGCACACGCACGCACGTACGTACACTCACGTACACGTACGTACACTCACGTACACGTACATGAGTCGCCGAGGGGAGAGGGAGTCGTGCGGTCCTGCACAGGCAGGTCAGGGGAGGGGTCGTGGTTGGGGAGGGTGGAGGGGGACGGGACGGGGCAGCTGCGGTCACGGTGGAGGAGGAGGAGATAAAGATGAGATGAGAGCTCATGCTAGCTTCGCATACCACAATACTTATCCGACGGTACGCTGCAGACGAGAAATATCCCGTCAGTTAGCACTTTATACCGCGGCCCGGGCCCCCACCCCCCCCCGCCCCCCACCCCCGTCAGAGTCCAGGAGGACCTGCTTAGCTCAGGGACGCGGCGGCGCGGCGCTACGCTACGCTATGTAGCCTGTAGGAGGCGAGAGGCTAGTGGGTGGGTGAGTCTATGTCAACACGGCTCATGAGTCTAGACTACCTCACTGGAGATGTGAGGTGTAGATTAAACACACACACCCACCCCCCCCCCCCCCCCCCCCCCACACACACACACACACACACACACACACACACACACACACACACACACACACACACACACACACACACACACACACACACACACACACACACACACACACACACACACACACACACACACACACACACACACACACACACACACACACACACACACAGACACACACACACACACACAGAGACACACACACACACACACACACACACACACACACACGGCACTAATGGAGGTCCTCCTCCCAGCCCGGGTCCTGTCTCAGCACACGTGTGTGACCTCCATCCCAGCCTGATGAAGGCTGATGCTGGGATGATGGGGGGGGGGAATTATCTCCCCGGTGCGGCTCCCCCTCCCTCCCTCCTCTCCTCCTCTCTCTCCTCCTCCTCCCTCTCCTCCTCTCCTCTCCTCCCTCCCTCCCTCCTCTCCTCTCCCCCTCCTCCCCCTCCGCCCCCCACCCCCCTCTCTCTCTCTCTATCAATTTGAAAGTCCCTTCATTAAATCCACATTACGAACACCCTGCCTTACCCTTCTGTCCCTATCACATCTCGCTCTCTCCCTCCCCCCCCTCCCTCCCCCCCCACTCCCTCTCCTCCTCCCTCCCCCTCTCCCCCCTCTCCCTCCCTCCTCCTCCCCTCCCCTCCTCTTCTCCTTCTCTCTCTTCCTCTCCTCCCCCTCTCTCTCTCTCTCTCTCTCTCTCTCTCTCTCTCTCTCTCTCTTCTCTTCCTCCTCACGTCCCTCCCTCCCTCTCCCTCTCCCCCTCCTCCTCTCCTCCTCCCTCCCTCCCTCCCTCCCTCCCTCTCTCTCTCCCTCCCCCTCTCTCAGACACATACACATATGCGTTCTGTCGTGATGATCGTTATTTGACGGAGTGTGACGGGCCAAGGATCCCGCGCGGTCGCAGTCACCGCCGGTCCCTCCGCTCTGAGGTCTGCCACCTTCAGGCTAGCGCTCCTGACGCCTCCCTGCCGCCACCGTCCTGCCCTCCACTGTCCTGCCCTCCACCGTCCTGCCCTCCCCACCGTCCTGCCGTCCACCGTCCTGCCCTCCCCACTGTCCTGCCGTCCACCGTCCTGCCCACCCCACCGTCCTGCCGTCCACCGTCCTGCCGTCCACCGTCCTGCCGTCCACCGTCCTGCCGTCCACCGTCCTGCCCACCCACCGTCCTGCCGTCCACCGTCCTGCCCACCCCACCGTCCTGCCGTCCACCGTCCTGCCCACCCCACCGTCCTGCCGTCCACCGTCCTGCCCACCACCGCCGCCGCACGCCCGCCTCGCAAAGCCTTTACTAATGACTAGAGTGGCACAAAGATTATTACTGTGTGCATGTGCGTGTGTGTGTGTGTGTGTGTGTGTGTGTGTGTGTGTGTGTGTGTGAGTAGGTGTGTGCGCGGGTCTATGCATGGGTGTGTGTGTGTGTGCGTGTGTGTGTGTGTGTGTGTGTGTGTGTGTGTGTGTGTGCGGCAGAACACAGACTCCCCCACACAGGGGGGACGCCCGCAGGCCAGTTAAAAATGGTGTTAATTTCTCCTCCTATGGGAAAGCAAAAGAAAAAAACTGTCTCTCCATGGCAACAGAGAGGGTGCTGAAGGGAGCAAACCAGGAGTGTGTGTGATCAGCGACCCCCTCTTTGTACAAACACACGCACGCACACACACACTCTCACACACTCCCAAGCGCACACACACACACACACACACATGCACGTATGCGCACACACATAGAGTGCATATTGCCTCATTGCCTTGGTCTCTTACTTAGCATATGGGCCATTGACTTAACTACGGATTAATTTACAAACCAATATGAATCACATTAATCTCTCGTGTATTTACACACCTGGTTTTCCCATTGTTACGCCTTTTCTTCAACATGCGCCAGTATGTGTGTGTGCATGCGTGTGTGTGTGTGTGTGTGTGTGTGTGTGTGTGTGTGTGTCTCTCTCTCTCTCTCGTTGCCTGTGTGTGTGATACCGTGGATCAAACATGAAACATGAAACGAGGTCGATCAGCAATACATCCAACCCTGCCCCGTTAGTGACTGATCGCTGAGTGATCGGAGGTCGGGGGGCATCTGGCCCGTTCTGAGGGGCAAGGACACGGGACACGGGCCAGGGCTGGCCTGGTCGTAGTTCGTTAGCATGTGTGCTTTGAATGCATGAGCTGCCTTGTTGCTGCCTCTAATGGGAACAAGCATGGCTGACTGAAGCGCTGTCAACGGGACAGCTATGCAAAACTACCGTTGATGCAAATGTGGTCCAATAACAGGAGAACTATTCTTCTTCTGCCTCCCTTCCACCCTCCACCAGAGGACAGCGCTCAGGAGAGACACACTCTATTCATCAGATCATAATCACAATTTCCGTCCCCCCATTTTCATGGTAAGGCGCAAACATCTGAGGGGAGCCTCTTATTAAGTCCGCTGGCCCATGTAGTATTGACCGCCAGCAGCAGACGGGTCCAGTTATGTCCAGTTGGTCTGTGTGTGTGTGATGTGTGATGTGTCCTCTAAACACATTTTTTTTTGTTGCAATGCAAATGATGTTTTCGGGACGTGTTTGCGGTAATGATCCTTCAACGTGAACCTTTGGTATTTTTACATAATTTGTGGATGGAGGTGGGAGATGTATGGCAGACCTGGCATTTGTGAGGCTCTGTCTTCTGTTCAAAGACGTTAAACATAATTTTTATAGAGGTTAGTTACTATTCTATGCTGGATGCACATCGGGAGGAAAACGTACATTTGTCAGGCATTACATGCAAGACATAAATAAAGTTCAATTCCTCCGTTTGTGTGGACATAGTGTGTAGACCAGGGTCTTCTCTCCATGAATCGGCAGATCCCTTAAGATCTACTCGTGCATACCGGTGTACGGGATAAACAGATCCCATGACTATTTGACTGTTGATATCTCAGGAGCATCTTCGTCGCGTGGAAGGGAACCTGAAGAGAATGAGATCTTCTTTGTGCACCAACACCTGACACCATGCAGATATATTTACCGGTCTCAGTTGGCATGGCAACAAAAAAGCAATCGCTAGCATCCTTTGAGAATGGCAGCTTTGTGTGTCCTAAGATCACCACCCAAAGTACAAAATACCCCCAATACTCAGTAGTAGTATTGTAGTACTAGCGAAGCCTTTTACTCTGAACGCCCATACTCGCAGTCACGTGTTGTCCACACTGGCTCTCTGGCTGTGGTGTTGTGGTTGTGTCTCTGTGTGTTGTATAGTGTTGTGTTGTGTTTTGTCTCTTTGTGTTGTGCTGCGTTGTGTTGTTGTGTCGTGGTGTATTTTGTTGTGTTGTGTTACGTTGTGTTTCTCTGTGTTGTGTCATTGTATCGCAATGTGTTTTGTGTTGTATCGTGTTGTGTCTCTCTTTGTGTTGCCTTTGTGTTGTGTTGTTGCTTTGCGTCGTGTTGTGTTATCGTGTTGTTGTGTCGTGTCGTGTTGTGTCGTGTTGTGTCTTCTGTCCCCTCCCCCTCCCTGCAGGGCCTCTACCCACCAGGACATAATGAGAGCTCAGTGAGTCTCTCCTCTCCTCACCGAGGGCCGAGTGGCTCCTCCCTGCAGCGTCCCAGGAAGAGCCTCCCAGAGAGGGGGGGGGGGGGGGGGGGGGGGTGGGGGGTCCACATACAGCACGCGAAACAAAGAGCAGAGAAGAAGAGGAAGAAGAAGAAGAAGAAGAAGAAGAAGAAGAAGAAGAAGAAGAAGAAGTAGAAACGGCACCAATTTCCCTCCTCCGTCCGTCTCCACGCAAACATCTGTGTGTGTGTGTGTGTGTGTGTGTGTGTGTGTGGCGCGGTGCTGTTCGCCCCGCTGTCCCGGGGCACACACACACATGCGCACACACACACACACAGACACGCACACACACACACACACACACACACACACACACACACTGGAGCGGCCTTGTCTTCGCCCCGCTGGACCCCCCGGAGAAGAGAAGAGACCTCCTCTGTCTGCCCGTCCACCCAAAATCTCTTCCTCACCCCCTCACCCTCACCCTCACCCCCACCCCCACCCTCATCCCACTCCCCCACACCCTGTCCAGGCTCCCGGCGTTTAGCCCCGTGCTCCACCCCCCCCACGCTGAAACTTGGCACACCCCGGGAGCAGCTGCAATGGGACTTCCAATGCATGCGCTCAGGACACGCCCACCACCCCCTCCAGCCGTGTGAGGGGGCATTAGGCACTGTGTGTGTGTGTGTGTGTGTGTGTGTGTGTGTGTGTGTGTGTGTGTGTGTGTGTGTGTGTGTGTGTGTGTGTGTGTGTGTGTGTGTGTGTGTGTGTATGTGAGTGTACGTGTGTATGTGTGTGTGTGTGTTGTGTGTGTGTGTGTGCGTGTGGTGAGGATGCACGTGCACACACACACACACGCACACGCACACGCACACGCACACGCACACACACACACACACACACACACACACACACACACACACAGCAAGCGCCGTTCTAGTGGGTATAACCGCTTCAGCTGTCCGACCTGTAGGGACAGCCACGCCCCCTCACCCCTAATGAGGCAAACCTGCTGTAATTACCCCCCCCTTCTCCATCTCCACCCCCAACCCCCACCAGGGAAAGCAGGTCTCCTCCCTCGGCCCACCCACCCACCTCCTCTTCCTCCTCCTCCTCCTCCTCCTCCTCCAGGGTCAGAGTGCTGCTGGCTCCTATATACAGTATGAGGCTAACCTATGACGTTATTCATATCTCAAAGGGTTTGGAATTGGATTTGCTCAAATATAGAAATACGTATCTAGATCTCTCTCTCTCTCTCTCTCTTTTTACCCTGTTGCATGCTGCTCTTGAGCTGTACATGTGGCTATTGTGAGCTGTCTTTCATCCAAATTACTATATTAAATTAGGAAAATATTAAGTCCAATTGGGTAAATTACACGTCTCTGTGGGGAACAGTTGATTGATTGAACTGCGAAAAAAGATTCAGATTTCCCTCATTAATATTTTTTTGGTGAGCAGACAAAGCAGTGAGATCTAATGAGCCTCAACCTCAGTGGTAGTTTGGTCTGTCCTGTGTCGACGTTGCTGTTATGAAGTCACTGAGACACTGACAACGTGACGACTACCGCCCCCCAATGGACACACGTTGCATTGCATCTTTCTTTGTGTCACTTATGCTGTCCGGACATACACTATATAACTCCTCCAATAACATGATTTCGATTTTTTTTCCTCCACGTAATGTTTTGTATTTATCGTAGACCCGTGTAAGACCAGTGTGATCATCACGTCATGAAACTATGAATTCGTTGTGACTCGATCAAGACTCAAGAAAGACCAATTAATCAATTCCACATTGAATCCCCAGCATTGTGTATGATGTGTGTGTGACCACGACGATCACGATTGTGTGATCATAATGGAAAATCGGAGGGTTTTGTTCCCAATAGGTTCTGCTGATTCTGCCCATGGAGCAGATCGTCCAGGGGTTAGCCGTGGGGGGGGGGGGGGGGGGGGTGGCGAGGCGAGGGACATGAACACACACTGACAGCCTTATGGGACCATGAGGCATGGCGGCGGGGAGGGAGGGAGGGAGTGACGGGGCAGGTCAGGGCCCCGGGTGGCTGCAGGCCACTGGGACGGAGTCGCGTGCGCACCAGCCAGCCAGCCAGGAGACGACAGAATGGGCACAGTCACCATGGAAACGCAAGCGGCCCGGGCGAATCGTGGCAACCGGTAACTAAGTAACAGGAAACGACGGCCCATCGAGGGCCATGGATCTGGTTAATCATGAAGAGAGTAAAGGGGGAGGGAGAAAAAGGGACAATGGCGAATAGATTAGGGCCAGAGGTCTGGTTCAATATGGGATGCGATGCCCTCCCCCCACCCAGACCCCTCCCCCCCCCCCCCCCCCCCTTCTGCAAACTGTGTGCTCGTTCTCTCTCCACGTGATTTGGATTGACACTAAATTAGTGTCCCCGTGTGGACAGCAGAGGTGTAGCCCAGGTCTGTCTCTCTGGGCCCGTCCCTCTCTGGGTGGACGAGAACAGAACCACACTACTCTACAAGCGCAGAGCGAAAGGAAATGGACTGCAGCTGGCAAATTAACCTGCATGCATTTCTATTTGCATGTGTGTGTGTGTGTGTGTGTATGTGTGCCTGTGTGTGTGCGTACAATAACTATGGCCTCTGTTTGGCTTTGCCAAGTTGGCTGCCTGCTTATAGGCTTATAACGGTTCAATACAGTATGTGTGTGTTTGTCTATTTGTGAGTATATCCTTCACCTGTCAGGTGAAATATGACACTTGATGAGGAGGAGGAGGAGGAGGGGAGGGGGAGAGGAAGTTGAAAAGTTGAACAGTTGAACCCACAGTGAGTTTACCTTACGGAAGCACAAGAGAAAACCTAGAGGAGGAAATACTACATTCTATCAGGCATATGTACTGTATATGCTGGTGTAGCCTTTACTTTTAACTCTGGAACCACTCTGTTAAAATAATACACTCTTAAGGTTAAGGAATATAATTTATTTTAAACTGACATGGTTATGTTTATTGAGGTTGGCATTTAGATGGTTCAGCAACAGTTTTAAAAGTACTCATCAATCATCATAAGCATATAGGAGGTGTTGATGAGCGGCCCATGCTGGTTCACCCTAGCCAGCAGACAGAGAGGGGGGCTCCTGGGTTTGTGTTTCTGTGAGGATGATGCCCCCTATTGCCCTGATGCGGTCCAAGTCCCAACCTCTCCTCCTGATTGGCTGTGACATACTTACAGAAAGATCAGTCACCTCGCCCGGACAAGGGTAACCAGGGCACCCTTCTGGAGCCAGACCTGGGAGGGGAGCTCGTCGGCGAGCGTCTGGTAGCCGGGCCTGGATCCACGGGGCCCGGCCGGGCCAAGCCCGAAAAGACAACGTGGAGTCATCTCCCTGTGGGCTTACCACCTGCAGGGAGAGTCATTGGGGTCGGGTGCATTGTAGCCCAGGCGGTAGGCAAAAGCGGGGTCCTGGGCATGCAGATCCCCGTCATCACCGACTGGTTCTAGGGACGTGGAACGTCACCTCACTGGCGGGGAAGGAGCCTGAGCTGGTGCGGGAGGTGGAGCGGTACCAACTAGTATGGGAGATATTTTCCATTACATTATTAAGAATGTCTTGCCAATATGCTGGTGTGTGCGTATTAAGTGTGGAGAGATACAGAGAACAACTAGAGACACACATGTTTCTTATGTTTATATTGAATGATCTTTGCTCTAATATGTTCACGTTGAAGCCTCCTTGCATCTAACATACATATGGAGACTAAATGTGCAAGGCAGGAGAGCAGACTGAATGTCCGCGGAGATGGACGTGAGCCAAGCTAAACGGAACTATCTTGTACAGGGATGCAGGAGGAAGAAATCACGTATGGTGCTGTCATGTGCCTGGTACGGAAAGAGGGAGGGTACCACGTATGGTACTCATCACAGTATCCACATAGGGTTGGAGTGTATAAGCATGATGTATGTAATATTGGGTATAAAGGACAGAGCCGGAGAAGGGTGCGGCGGTCTTCTCTGCAGATTGACTCAGGCTTGGTGTCACATTGGCTGTGGCAAATAAAGTCTTTAACTTTCAACTTTGGTCTTCCTGATCACCCTCTTACGAATGTCAGAGTATTGGTAAAATCCACGACACTAGATATGGTTGGGCTCACCTCCAGGCACAGCACCGGGTCTGGAACCAAACTCCTGGAGAGGGGCTGCACCCTCTACTTCTCCGGAGTTGCCCAGGGTGTGAGGTGCCAGGCGGGTGTGGGGATACCAGTCCCCGGCTGAGCGCCGCTGTGTTGGAGTTCTCTCCGGTGAACGAGAGGGTCTCCTCCATGCGACTGCAAGTCGCTGGGGGGAAGGTTCTGACTGTTGTGTGTGCCTACGCACCAAACAGCAGCTCAGAGTATCCGGCCTTCTTGGAGTCCTTGGGTGGCATCCTGGAAAGGGTTCCATCCGGGGACCCCATAGTTCTACTGGGAGACTTCAACGACTGTGCTCAGTCGGGGAGGAGAACTGCTGACCCAGACTGAGGATATTGTCGGACGGTGGAAAGAACACTTTGAGGAGCTCCTGAACCCGACCAGTACGTCCTCTGTGGAAGAGGCAGAGTGTGAAGACTCGGGGGAAGCCTCACCCATATCCTTGGTAGAGGTCACTGAAGTAGTCAAAAAGCTCTTCAGTGGCAAGGCGTCAGGTGTGGATGAGATTCGCCCTGAGATGCTGAAGGCTCTGGACATTGTCAGGCTGTCGTGGCTGACACGCCTAGTCAATGTAGCGTGGAGGTCGGGGACAGTACCTGTGGAATGGCAGACCGGGGTGGTGGTCCCCATTTTCAAAAAAGGGGACCGGAGGGTGTGCTCCAACTATCGGGGTATCACACTGCTCAGCCTCCCCGGGAAAGTTTATTCCAGGGTGCTGGAAAGGGGGATCCGGCCGATTGTCGAACCTCAGCTTCAGGAGGAACAATGCGGATTCCATCCTGGCCGTGGAACAGTGGACCAGCTCTTTACCCTCGCAGGGTTGTTGGGGGGGGCATGGGAGTTTGCCCATCCAGTCGACATGTGCCTTGTGGACTTGGAGAAGGCTTATGACCGTGTCCCCCGGAGAATCCTGTGGGGGGTTACTACGGGAGTATGGGGTACCGGGGCCGTTGGTACGTGCCATTCGGTCCTTGTACGAACAAAGTGCGAGCTGCGTCCATATTCGCGGCACAAAGTCAAGCACATTCTCAGTGGGTGTTGGACTCCGCCAAGGTTGTCCCTTGTCACCGATTCTGTTCGTGATCTTCATGGACAGAATCTCAAGGCGCAGCCGAGGTGAGGAGTGTGGGGACCTCAGAATTGCATCTCTGCTCTTTGCAGATGATGTGGTTCTGTTGGCTACATCAGACCGTGACCTCCAGCATGCACTGGGGCAGTTTGCAGCCGAGTGTGAAGCGGTCGGGATGAGAGTCAGCACCTCCAAGTCTGAGGCCATGGTTCTCTGCCGGAAAACGGTGGAGTGTTCCCTCCGGGTTGGGAATGAGTTGCTGCCTCAAGCGAAGGAGTTCAAGTATATCGGGGTCTTGTTCACGAGTGAGGGCAAAATGGAGCAGGAGATGGACAGACGGATTGGTGCGGCGTCTGCAGTAATGCGGGCGCTGTACCGGTCCGTTGTGGTGAAGAGGGAGCTGAGTCGGAAGGCGAAGCTCTCGATGTACAGGTCCATCTACGTTCCAACCCTCACCTATGGTCACGAGCTTTGGGTAGTGACCGAAAGAATGAGATTGCGGATACAAACTGCCGAAATGAGTTTCCTCCGCAGAGTGGCTGGGCTCAGCCTTAGAGATAGGGTGAGGAGCTCAGACATCCGGAGGGAGCTCGGAGTAGAGCCGCTGCTCCTCCGCATCGAAAGGAGTCAGCTGAAGTGGTTCGGGCATCTGATTAGGATGCCCCCCGGGCGCCTCCCTTTGGAGGTTTTCCGGGCAGACCCCAGGGCAGACCCAGAACCCACTGGAGGGATTATATATCTCGTCTGGCCAGGGAACGCCTCGGGACTCCCCAGGAAGAATAGAGAGTGTGGCTGGGGAGAAGGAAGCCTGGGGGGCCCTGCTTAGCCGGCTGCCAACGCGACCCGGCCCCGGATAAGCAGACGAAAATGGATGGATGGATGGGATGCTTACAGCCCCACCCCCTGCTGCCAGACTGACAGCCGCTCAGCTGGCCTCCTCCTCATCTGATTTACATTTACATTTGCATTGAGGGCATTTGTCAGATGCTTTTATCCAAAGCGACTTACAAAGAGTACATTTGTTGAAGGAGAGGCAGCAATATATCACTGTGGTAGCTGAAGATAAGAATAGAGCTGTTTTTGAGCGTTCATATTTACGAGACGAATAGAACGAGTTTCATAATTGCTAAGTTGTCTGCATAAGTAGCTGGGCAGGCGTGCAATTCTAAGCATGCTACAACATCTGAGAACGAACAACAATGCTAAGTGCCATTAATAAATGTCAAGATGTACAAGCATGCAGGTTAGTGCTAGGATTATCAGAGGAGGGGGGGTTTATGCAGAGTCCAGGTGAACTCTAAACAGTTGGGTCTTGAGTCTCTTGCGGAAGCTGGCGAGCGACTCGGCCATCCTGACATGAGCCGGGAGCTCATTCCACCACTGCGGAGCCAGAACAGTGAAGAGTTGGGACTTGGAAGAGCGATGTCTGTGTTGCAGGACAGCTGGTCATCCAGTACCACGCCAAGGTTCCTTGCCGTGGGTGCAGGGGAGACTGGATGTCCTCGATGGTGACAAGTAGGTCCATCTGAGGGCAGTCTTTACCGGTATGAAGAGAACGCTCAGTCTTGTCAAGGTTGAGCTTCAGGTGGTTGGCAGTCATCCATCTGCTGATGTCGGCCAGGCATTTTGAGATGCATGTTGCGATGTGGGTGTCTGAGGGGGGGAAGGAAATAAAGAGTTGGGTGTCATCAGCATAGCAGTGGTAGGAGAAGCCATGGGATGTGATTACAGAGCCGAGAGATCTAATGTATAAAGAAAACAGAAGGGGTCCCAGTACTGAGCCTTGGGGTACTCTGGTGTCAAGGGTGCAGGGTCTGGACAGGGAGCCATTCCATGTGACCTGATAAGTGCGATCTCTCAGGTAGGAAGTGAACAAGGATAACGAAGTTCCAGCGATGCCAAGCTCTGCCAGGGTGGAGAGGAGAATCTGGTGGTTCACTGTGTCGAAAGTGGCAGACAGGTCAAGGAGGATGAGCACGGATGAGAGGGAAGAGCTTCTGGCGTCGCGAAGGGACTCTGATACTGCGAGCAGGGCCGTCTCCGTGGAGTGCGCCGCTTTGAAGCCTGACTGATGAGGGTCGAGCAGGTTGTTCTCGGAGAGATAGGATGATAGTTGGGTGGAGACAGCACGTTCTATGGTTTTGGAGAGGAATGATAGGAGAGACACAGGTCTGTAGTGTCAGACGTCGGTAGTGTACAGGGTGGGTTTCTTAAGGAGTGGCTTGATTCTGGCGGTCTTGAAGGCAGTCGGAAACAGGCCTGAAGTGAGGGAGGTGTTAGTTAGGGTGGTGAGGAAGGGAAGGATGTCGCCCGAGATGTCTTGGAGAAGAGAGGATGGGATTGGGTTAAGGGGGCAGGTGGTGGCATGGTTGGATGTCACAAGCCTGTTGACTTCTTCAGAGGGGAGGGGGTTAAAGCAGGTAAGGCTGGTAGGGGTGGGTGAAGGGGGAGGGAGGGAAGAAGCAGGGGTGAAAGAGGAGGTAATGTCCTTCACCTTCTTTGCAAAGTAGGTGGCAAAGTCATCAGCCGAGAGGGAGGAGGGAGGAGGAGGGGAGGGACGGTTGAGGAGGGTAGAGAACATGCAAAAAAGTTTCCTGGGGTTGGAGGCAGAAGAGTTGATATTTGTATGGTAGAAGGCAGATTTGGCTGCTGACACAGTAGAGGTGAAACATGAGAGGAGGTGGAGGTAGTGAGAGAGATCATCAGCAGAGTCAGATTTTCTCAATTTTCTCTCAGCTGCCCGCAACTCTGTTCTATGAGCCCGCAGAGTTTCGGACAGCCAGGGAGGTGGAGGAGAGGCTCGTGCTGGTCTGCAGATAAGTGGACAGAATGAGTCGAAGGAGGAGGAGAGAGAGGAAGTCAGAGTGGAGGACGCTTCCTCTACTGACAAGAGGGAGAATTGTTGGGGGGGAGGTAGTGAGGAGAGGACAGTTGCAGAGAGAGTAGAGGGAGAGAGAGTTTTCAGGTTCCTACGGGAGGTGACGATGTGAGGCGTAGTAGGTAGTGAGGTGGGAGGTTTTAGGGGGAGGGAGAAAGCAACAAAGTGGTGATCAGACACATCTGATGGCACGTGGCAGGCGTTCAGGAGTTATACCCACAATGCACCCTGCCAGCTGCTTAAATTGTGAATTAATTATCTCTTTTTATTTTTTTTATTTTAGTGTCACTCTTTCAACAAATATAGTTAAAAGTCTATAAATGTGTACCCCACTAAGTTGTGGTGAATAGACCACTCAAAACTGATAGAATATAGAATAATATTTGCAAATACGTTTAAATTATTAGCATCGCCACTTTTTCATTTTCACTGCACATCCTGTATGTGCATGTGACAATTAAACTTCTTGAATCTTGAATTTAATGTGATGTTCAAATAGACATGGTATTCATTTTTGTGACATAGATCATCATTGTCCATAACACATTTAAACAGCACTGCTCTATTGTTTGTGAATCAAAGTAGAGACTAAATATAAGCATTTTCAAATGTCTGTTTTCACAGTGTCATTGTGCAGTGTGTGTGGTCGGTGGCTGGTTTAAGCAGCCTCACCTGGCCCGAGTTAGAGGCTGGGGTTGGGTGTGGGGCCACACACCTGTCCCCCACTCTGAGTTTCCTCCTCGAGATTTTCCTTGTTAATTAGGGGAGTCGTTTCTTGTCCTTAGGGGGGCTAGGGCTAGGGGGTGTCATAAATCACTTTTGGCCCATAATAATCTGGCCTGTAAAGCCCTTTGAGACTGTCTTGTATTAAGGGCTATACAAATAAAATTGAATTGAATTGAATTGTGGTGCATTGTCTATTCAGTGCAAAGTCAGCATAAAACCGGTTTATTTAAACACCTTCCCGTGTCTTCACCCCAGCGGAAATGCCACTTAAATGGCTCATCTTTTACTTAATTAATTAAATAATGCTATGAATTGAACAAATATACGAATGAACAATAAAAAAAAAACAGCATTGGAAAATGGCCACATTCATTGATGTGTGTGTGTGTAAATAGACTAGAGGTAAACATTTATATCTAATCACATCTAGATGATTTACCCATAATGTATGTTGAGTATTTAGTTATTTGTTTACAAATGTGAAAGCCTTTTATGAAAACAAAATGCAGTGCAATACTCTCGATATCATGTGCTATATTATTATTATTAATATCATGTTATCTCTAAATATTACCTGTAATACTACCTCTCATCTCCTCTCATCATCATGTGCTATATTATTATTATTATTAATATCATGTTATCTCTAAATATTATCTGTAATACTACCTCTCATCTCCTCTCATCATCATGTGCAATATTCTTAATATCATGTCCAATACCTCTCCTACATTACCTTTCAACATGATATGCAATATTCTTAATATTCTTTCTATCAGGTGCAATACGTCCCCTAACCATTATTATTATCATCACAGTATTACACTTCAATTATGACAAATTGTCTTTGCCGTCTGAATATCTTATCTTGCCTATATATTTGTATATTTCGACTGTACATTTGTAAATCTGTTAGTTTATTTGTATTATTCTGTTGATTTCCATATTGTTTTATTGTACTGTATTGCTATGCAACCTGGCACAAGAATTTCCTTCTGGATTAATACAATTCTATCTTATCTTATCGTCTTGAATTGACGTGTTCGGCAACAATGTACACGTAATCACGAAACAACGTTGGCCCAGCCTAAATAAATGGTCAAATAATCATAATAAAACACGGACTTTGTACGTAGAATTAGCGATTCCGGCCGACAATCGTTAACAATCAACGATCGTTTTCGGACAAATCATTTGATTGAAGTTTGCAATTGTGAGATCATTGTCACGTAGTTAGCGCGGATCTTACGTACTTTCCGCACGTAAGTACGTAAGATCCGCGCTAACTACGTATAAATTACATTTATAGAACCGATGTGCTTTGTTGCCCGCAAACACGGTGGCTTGCGTGAGGGGAACCGGGCCGTTTGTTTTTGTACGCCGAGCAGCCGGCCACCAGACTACCGCACACGGTGAGTAGAGTTAGGGACCGTAACAGTTTCAGTGTCGTCGTCGGGGGGGCCAACGATGTGTTCGAGGATGGCGAGCAAGACGTGTTCCTCACGGCGCCATTTTAACAGCAGCCCGCGTGTTTCGTAATCTCGCGAGAACTGGTGCCCCCCCCCCCACACACACACACACACACACACACCACCACCACACCCCAGGATTGTTCACCGCGTGACGTTGACATTAAAAGATTGTAATGCGAATTACGAATTATTTCGATGACATTATTTCTACATTATTGTGGCACATGGAGAATAAAAAAGCAACAGATTTCTCCCTCTTGCTGCTTTGGAGGACACACTTTGTTCCAGTTATTTTCCGCTCCACGAACAGTCGAGAAGAAGAACGGAGAAACTTTTTGTTATCGTGTTTCGTGGTTGAGTCGTCAGCGGCCCTTCGGTCACTTCAAGTGGAATAAATAAATACATATAATAATAATAATAATGATACATAACGGCGTTTCTTTGAGCCGAAATGTGTAATTAATCGTGAATTATCACTTTACGCCGTGGATTACACATGCAGAAGCATACATTGCGCTTTGTGCCACTTTTCGGTAACTTTAATGTCGCTAAATTCGTGGGGGGGTTGAAGTGACAGCGGTCTGCCGCTTACGACGACGACGACGACGACCCATCGTATGGAACGCCATCCATGCAAATAAACGTTCCACTTCCGAACCGCAGCGACGTTTCATTTTAATATGCATATTTGCATGTTCGTAGTGCGCTGCCCAGTGACGTCACCTACGACGATTGTTCGCGCAGCAGCTCCGCCAATCCCGAGGCAGGACGGCGGCCAGGGGGAGGAGGAGGACCGGCCGACAGAGAGAAAGCCCACCGCGGGGTCCACTTAGAACCCGAGCGGCCTGCACAGCGGATCTATCCTCCGAGACCCCCCCCCCTCCGGAGGTGAGCCCAGCGCGTCGCCATTATTGTCCATTTAATTATAATAATGATATTAACATTTATCGTCAAGTAACGCGCCGTGATTTATTTGCGCTCTTGTGCAAGTAGCCGGTAGTTAGAACTAGTTTTAGTGGGTTTTTTTGGGGGGGAGGGTTATATATTTGTTAAGCGAAACTACCCCCCACCGTAACGTGTGCACGGTGAGGGTGTCGCAACGACGGCTCGTCTTCTCTTTGTTATTCCAACGAGACGCGGTGCTTTGTCAGCCCCGTCCGCACAGAACGCGTTGCCTTCTTGACCCCTTGTGTGCACAATAGAATACGTGTTTATTTCAATGAAAATAAAATAACAAATCCACTGTTGCATTCATGACACCGCTGCACGACATTTAGTAGCCGATTATAATCCGAGAAGACGCCGGTTGGGTTGAGACTGAAGCCCCCGGAGCGGTCATGGTGTAGTGAGGGGAGGAGGGGAGGTTCTACTCTTGTCTGGTTCTATATGCCGCGTTCGCGGCAAAAAAAAAACCCCGCGAGATTTCTTTCTTTACATTGAGGAGGAGGAAGAGAATGAGAAGGGGCGGAGAGAAGCAGCAGCAGCTTCAGCATGGTGGTGGTAGTGGAGGAGGAGGAGGTGGTGGTGGAGGAGGAGGTGGTGCTTGACTCCAGGAGAAAGTGTTGCAGGCTGCAGGGCAACACATGCGCTTTGCATTGCGTGACATTTTGCGTTCTCGAATGCAAATAGAGCTGTGGGGTTGCGCTCTGCGGTCCACCTGCATTCACGCAGAATAGCTCACAGTGTTGCCAGACAAGAGGAGACCAGCAGAGCCCGTCCCAGTCAAGAGTCAACAACTGTACTGGTCACATACACATGCAGGACATGCAGTTAAATTAAATGAAAAAGTGGCGATGCAGAGCAGAATGTGCAACAGAACAAATAAAAAATAAGAGTGAAATACCCACATTATTTACAGATCAAAAGGAGCAGGTTTTTTGGGGGGGTTTTAAAAAATATAATTTCAAGGTTTTTTGGAAAGCCCCTTTCCACACCCAGTGTGATTGATATGTTTTACTCCACACTTAGCTTATTACACAACTTTTATATATTTTTATTTTTATCCTGGATGTGTATGTGACAAACACCTTGAATCTTGATATCTTAAATATATATATATATACACTTAATTAATTAGTTATACAATATAGTTTTCTATACATATGTGAACATTTTAACTATAAACAGTGTCACTTGCAGTTTATTTTCTTGGATGCATGTGTTCATGAGTACACAGCACATAACAAACATTTATCATACAGAAAAGACACAACTTTACTCTTTGCAAAAGACTAATAGTGAATCTGGATTTATTGCAGCCCCAGCAATAGAATATTTGTGACATTTTGTGATTATCGGTGGAAAACGATGCGATTGTGTCGTCTGTTTTTTTTTCCAGTGAATTGCCAGATGGCGACCAGTGTAATTGTGCCGCCTGAGGACCACGGTGAAAAATGCAACCGTTACAACTTGCTGAGTTGGCTAAATAACACGCTCCAGGTCAACTTCGCTCACGTGTCCCAGGCGAGTTCAGGTACAGCCCGGCAAATGACCACAATACAGTGTCTCTCTGTACACAAAAATTTGGACAGAGTTAGGGAGAGCTGCTTTGTGTTACTGTGATCGTCTTACTTGGGATATGCTTCAACGAATCTTTAAGCTATCATTAGTTCCGCTGAGACAAGTTTTATTTGCTAAACGTATCGATTATAACTGTCATTGCTTTTAATTATTCTTATTCATATTGTTCATATTGTAGTTGTTTTATTCATATAGCCATCTATTTGTCTTTTATTGCTATTTGATTTTAGTTGTGTCTGCTTTTATTGTATGTACCTCTGCACCGTGGAAAATGAGGGTTCTCCCTCAATGTGTTTTCCGGGGTTTTAAATTAAATAAATCATGATGATGACACTGGACACGCCTCCTCCTCACCGTTCTCCGCGGTTGTGTGTTGGACTCAGGTGCGAGCCACTGCCAGATCATGCACTGGCTGTTCCCGGGCTCCGTGGACATGGGACAGGTGAAGGTCCAGGCAAATGCACAAGGAGGACTTCAAAGCACAACTACAATCTACTTGAAGTAGCGTTTGCTAAGAATGGCATCATCAAGGTAAATATAAACAGAGCATTGTTTATATTGGACTGGGCCGCTTGCTTAGGTTGAAAGGACATTACCAGTATCTGTGACCGCCTCGTGTGCCGTGTATGGGTTTAGAAAGAACGGTCCCATCAGGACCAGCCCCAAGATGTTTTTTCCTCTTTCTGGTTGTGTAATAAACAAATTGCAGCAATCTCCCTGTATTTAACCTTGTATACTGTGAACTTTTTCTTTTTCCAGAGCATTCCAGTCGAACAACTGATTAGCGGGTCGTTCAAAGCCAACTTTGCCCTCTTGAAGTGGTTCCGGAAGCTTTTTACAGAAAACACCAAAGATCTGGTCTACGACCCGGTGGAAGCCCGGGCCGGCAAGGAGATCCGGCCCACCCCTCTCCTGATGAACTCTCCCCGGAAAGGTGCGTCTAACGTGGGGTCGTACCCAGAAAACACACATCCTTCTAGTTCCACTTTGTTGCAACAAAAAAACATGGCGGCTATTGGTTGCGTAAATGAGGAAGCCGGTAAATTAACCAGTGTTAATTTCGTTAACGAAATGTTTGATGCGTTAACGATCTTTTTCCCATGACTAAGACGTGACGTTGACGTCACGAAAACGGATATTTGAAAATAAAAACTGTGACTAAATCTATTTTTACTTTCGTAAAAACGAAAATGTTAGTGGTGGACTAACGGACATTCAAAATTGAATGAATTATTAAAGAGCTTGTTTCCAAAACGCGATAAGCGCCATTTTAAAAAAAATAAAAGAGTTCTCGCCACCAGGAGTTTGCCATTTGATCACTATTCAAAGTTCTACATTCAATTTCCGCAAAACGCAACAACCGGCTAGTTTCTTTGCATTATATTATTATATTATTATATTATATATTATTATATTATTACCTTTCTTTCCAAACTGTGATAAACGGCACAGCAGATTTTCAGCATACTCCGATATATCCGCTCGGCCAATCACAGCGCGCCATTCCCGTGACTTAACTAGCCTAGTGACAGCTGTCAATGTCCTGTCAGAGACAACACACACACATCGTTCTTCTTGGTGTGTGTGGGTGTGTGTGCAAGAAATCGCCGGCAACACACACACCAAGAAGACGGACTGTAGTCACGCTGATCAGCTCATTGCTGGTGATCTTGATCAAAACGTCCAGTCTTTCTACGCTCATTCAACTAAAGTTGAACAGGACCAGGCGCTTCTGCGTCTTAATAAGGTCAGCGACCACCGCCAGAATGTCGCATTTTCTTCACATTCTCCCGTCTATGATGATCTTTTGATGGTTTATGTTTTTTTCCCACTGTAGAAACAACCACCGGCTCCTCTGTTCCATCAAAGTTATTCATTATTTCATTCAATGAATAATTTCGCTTAAAATTCTAAGAGAGAGAGATTTTAAACGAAATTATTAATGAATAACTTTGCGTGACTACAGTCCGTCTTCTTGGTGTGTGTGTTGCCGGCGATTTCTTGCACACACACACACATACACACAACAGGACCAGGCGCTTCTGCGTCTTATAACAGTTAATAAGGTCCAGCGAGGGAGGGGGGGGGCAGGCGCGCATTGTCGGGTTTTTATCAATCAGATGAATGCATCAAATCGTCGCGCAGTATGAATGCCGGAGTCGTAGAGAGCAGAACAGTGAAGAGTTGGGACTTGGAAGAGCGATGTCTGTGTTGCAGGACAGCTGGTCATCCAGTACCACGCCAAGGTTCCTTGCCGTGGGTGCAGGGGAGACTTCGATGTCCTCGATGGTGACAAGTAGGTCCATCTGAGGGCAGTCTTTACCCGGTATGAAGAGAAGCTCAGTCTTGTCGAGGTTGAGCTTCAGGTGGTTGGCGGTCGTCCATCTGCTGATGTCGGCCAGGCATTTTGAGATGCGTGTTGCGATGTGGGTGTCTGAGGGGGGGAAGGAAAGAAACAGTTGGGTGTCATCAGCATAGCAGTGGTAGGAGAAGCCATGGGATGTGATTACAGAGCCGAGAGATCTAATGTATAAAGAAAACAGAAGGGGTCCCAGTACTGAGCCTTGGGGTACTCCGGTGTCAAGGGTGCAGGGTCTGGACAGGGAGACATTCCATGTGACATGATAAGTGCGCTCTGTCAGGTAGGAAGTGAACCAGGATAACGCAGTTCCAGTGATGCCAAGCTCTGCCAGGGTGGAGAGGAGAATCTGGTGGTTCACTGTGTCGAAAGCGGTGGACAGGTCAAGGAGGATGAGCACGGATGAGAGGGAAGAGCTTCTGGCGTCGCGAAGGGACTCTGATACTGCAAGCAGGGCCGTCTCCGTGGAGTGCGCCGCTTTGAAGCCTGACTGATGAGGGTCGAGCAGGTTGTTCTTGGAGAGATAGGATGATAGTTGGTGGAGACAGCACGTTCTATGGTTTTGGAGAGGAATGATAGGAGAGAGACACAGGTCTGTAGTGTCGGACGTCGGTGGTGTCCAGGGTGGGTTTCTTAAGGAGTGGCTTGATTCTGGCGGTCTTGAAGGCAGTCGGAAACAGGCCTGAAGTGATGGAGGTGTTAGTTAGGGTGGTGAGGAAGGGAAGGATGTCGCCCGAGATGTCTTGGAGAAGAGAGGATGGGATTGGGTCAAGGGGGCAGGTGGTGGCATGGTTGGATGTCACAAGCCTGTTGACTTCTTCAGAGGAGAGGGGGTTAAAGCAGGTAAGGCTGGTAGGGGTGGGGGAAGGGGGAGTGAGGGAAGAAGCAGGGGTGAAAGAGGAGTTAATGTCCTTCACCTTCTTTGTAAAGTAGGTGGCAAAGTCATCAGCCGAGAGGGAGGAGGGAGGAGGAGGGGAGGGAGGGTTGAGGAGGGAGGAGAACATGGAAAAAAGTTTCCTGGGGTTGGAGGCGGAAGAGTTGATCTTTGTAAGATAGAAGGCAGATTTGGCTGCTGACACAGTAGAGGTGAAACATGAGAGGAGGTGGAGGTAGTGAGAGAGATCATCAGCAGAGTCAGATTTTCTCCATTTTCTCTCAGCTGCCCGCAACTCTGTTCTATGAGCCCGCAGAGTTTCGGACAGCCAGGGAGGTGGAGGAGAGGCTTGTGCTGGTCTGGAGATAAGTGGACAGAGTGAGTCGAAGGAGGAGGAGAGAGAAGAAGTCAGAGTGGAGGACGCTTCCTCTACTGACAAGAGGGAGAATTGTTGGGGGGGAGGTAGTGAGGAGAGGATAGTTGCAGAGAGAGTAGAGGGAGAGAGAGTTTTCAGGTTCCTACGGGAGGTGACGATGTGAGGCGTAGTAGGTAGTGAGGTGGGAGATTTTAGGGGGAGGGAGAAAGCAACAAAGTGGTGATCAGACACATCTGATGGCACGTGGCAGGCGTTCAGGAGTTATACCCACAATGCACCCTGCCAGCTGCTTAAATTGTGAATTAATTATCTCTTTTTATTTTTTTTTATTTTAGTGTCACTCTTTCAACAAATATAGTTAAAAGTCTATAAATGTGTACCCCACTAAGTTGTGGTGAATAGACCACTCAAAACTGATAGAATATAGAATAATATTTGCAAATACGTTTAAATTATTAGCATCGCCACTTTTTCATTTCACTGCACATCCTGTATGTGCATGTGACAATTAAACTTCTTGAATCTTGAATTTAATGTGATGTTCAAATAGACATGGTATTCATTTTTGTGACATAGATCATCATTGTCCATAACACATTTAAACAGCACTGCTCTAATTGTTTGTGAATCAAAGTAGAGACTAAATATAAGCATTTTCAAATGTCTGTTTTCACAGTGTCATTGTGCAGTGTGTGTGGTCGGTGGCTGGTTTAAGCAGCCTCACCTGGCCCGAGTTAGAGGCTGGGGTTGGGTGTGGGGCCACACACCTGTCCCCCACTCTGAGTTCCTCCTCGAGATTTTTCCTTGTTAATTAGGGGAGTCGTTTCTTGTCCTTAGGGGGGCTAGGGCTAGGGGGGTGTCATAAATCACTTTTGGCCCATAATAATCTGGCCTGTAAAGCCCTTTGAGACTGTCTTGTGATTAAGGGCTATACAAATAAAATTGAATTGAATTGAATTGTGGTGCATTGTCAATTCAGTGCAAAGTCAGCATAAAACCGGTTTATTTAACACCTTCCCGTGTCTTCACCCCAGCGGAAATGCCACTTAAATGGCTCATCTTTTACTAAATTAATTAAATAATGCTATGAATTGAACAAATATACGAATGAACAATAAAAAAAAAACAGCATTGGAAAATGGCCACATTCATTGATGTGTGTGTGTGTAAATAGACTACAGAGGTAAACATTTATATCTAATCACATCTAGATGATTTACCCATAATGTATGTTGAGTATTTAGTTATTTGTTTACAAATGTGAAAGCCTTTTATGAAAACAAAATGCAGTGCAATACTCTCGATATCATGTGCTATATTATTATTATTAATATCATGTTATCTCTAAATATTACCTGTAATACTACCTCTCATCTCTTCTCATCATCAGGTGCAATACGTCCCCTAACCATTATTATTATCATCACAGTATTACACTTCAATTATGACAAATTGTCTTTGCCGTCTGAATATCTTATCTTGCCTATATATTTGTATATTTCGACTGTACATTTGTAAATCTGTTAGTTTATTTGTATTATTCTGTTGATTTCCATATTGTTTTATTGTACTGTATTGCTATGCAACCTGGCACAAGAATTTCCTTCTGGATTAATACAATTCTATCTTATCTTATCGTCTTGAATTGACGTGTTCGGCAACAATGTACACGTAATCACGAAACAACGTTGGCCCAGCCTAAATAAATGGTCAAATAATCATAATAAAACACGGACTTTGTACGTAGAATTAGCGATTCCGGCCGACAATCGTTAACAATCAACGATCGTTTTCGGACAAATCATTTGATTGAAGTTTGCAATTGTGAGATCATTGTCACGTAGTTAGCGCGGATCTTACGTACTTTCCGCACGTAAGTACGTAAGATCCGCGCTAACTACGTATAAATTACATTTATAGAACCGATGTGCTTTGTTGCCCGCAAACACGGTGCTTGCGTGAGGGGAACCGGGCCGTTTGTTTTTGTACGCCGAGCAGCCGGCCACCAGACTACCGCACACGGTGAGTAGAGTTAGGGACCGTAACAGTTTCAGTGTCGTCGTCGGGGGGCAACGATGTGTTCGAGGATGGCGAGCAAGACGTGTTCCTCACGGCGCCATTTTACAGCAGCCCGCGTGTTTCGTAATCTCGCGAGAACTGGTGCCCCCCCCACACACACACACACACACACCACCACCACCCCAGGATTGTTCACCGCGTGACGTTGACATTAAAAGATTGTAATGCGAATTACGAATTATTTCGATGACATTATTTCTACATTATTGTGGCAAATGGAGAATAAAAAAGCAACAGATTTCTCCTCTTGGTGCTTTGGAGGACACACTTTGTTCCAGTTATTTTCCGCTCCACGAACAGTCGAGAAGAAGAACGGAGAAACTTTTTGTTATCGTGTTTCGTGGTTGAGTCGTCAGCGGCCCTTCGGTCACTTCAAGTGGAATAAATAAATACATATAATAATAATAATAATAATGATACATAACGGCGTTTCTTTGAGCCGAAATGTGTAATTAATCGTGAATTATCACTTTACGCCGTGGATTACACATGCAGAAGCATACATTGCGCTTTGTGCCACTTTTCGGTAACTTTAATGTCGCTAAATTCGTGGGGGGGTTGAAGTGACAGCGGTCTGCCGCTTACGACGACGACCCACCGTATGGAACGCCATCCATGCAAATAAACGTTCCACTTCCGAACCGCAGCGACGTTTCATTGTAATATGCATATTTGCATGTTCGTAGTGCGCTGCCCAGTGACGTCACCTACGACGATTGTTCGCGCAGCAGCTCCGCCAATCCCGAGGCAGGACGGCGGCCAGGGGGAGGAGGAGGACCGGCCGACAGAGAGAAAGCCCACCGCGGGGTCCACTTAGAACCCGAGCGGCCTGCACAGCGGATCTATCCTCCGAGACCCCCCCCCCCCTCCGGAGGTGAGCCCAGCGCGTCGCCGTTATTGTCCATTTAATTATAATAATGATATTAACATTTATCGTCAAGTAACGCGCCGTGATTTATTTGCGCTCTTGTGCAAGTAGCCGGTAGTTAGAACTAGTTTTAGTGGGTTTTTTTTGGGGGGGAGGGTTATATATTTTTTTAAGCGAAACTACCCCCCACCGTAACGTGTGCACGGTGAGGGTGTCGCAACGACGGTTCGTCTTCTCTTTGTTATTCCAACGAGACGCGGTGCTTTGTCAGCCCCGTCCGCACAGAACGCGTTGCCTTCTTGACCCCTTGTGTGCACAATAGAATACGTGTTTATTTCAATGAAAATAAAATAACAATCGACTGTTGCATTCATGACACCGCTGCACGACATTTAGTAGCCGATTATAATCCGAGAAGACGCCGGTTGGGTTGAGACTGAAGCCCCCGGAGCGGTCATGGTGTAGTGAGGGGAGGAGGGGAGGTTCTACTCTTGTCTGGTTCTATATGCCGCGTTCGCGGCAAAAAAAAAACCCCGCGAGATTTCTTTCTTTACATTGAGGAGGAGGAAGAGAATGAGAAGGGGCGGAGAGAAGCAGCAGCAGCTTCAGCATGGTGGTGGTAGTGGAGGAGGAGGAGGTGGTGGTGGAGGAGGTGGTGCTTGACTCCAGGAGAAAGTGTTGCAGGCTGCAGGGCAACACATGCGCTTTGCATTGCGTGACATTTTGCGTTCTCGAATGCAAATAGAGCTGTGGGGTTGCGCTCTGCGGTCCACCTGCATTCACGCAGAATAGCTCACAGTGTTGCCAGACAAGAGGAGACCAGCAGAGCCCGTCCCAGTCAAGAGTCAACAACTGTACTGGTCACATACACATGCAGGACATGCAGTTAAATTAAATGAAAAAGTGGCGATGCAGAGCAGAATGTGCAACAGAACAAATAAAAAATAAGAGTGAAATACCCACATTATTTACAGATCAAAAGGAGCAGGTTTTTTGGGGGGGTTTTAAAAAATATAATTTCAAGGTTTTTTGGAAAGCCCCTTTCCACACCCAGTGTGATTGATATGTTTTACTCCACACTTAGCTTATTACACAACTTTTATATATTTTTATTTTTATCCTGGATGTGTATGTGACAAACACCTTGAATCTTGATATCTTAAATATATATATATATACACTTAATTAATTAGTTATACAATATAGTTTTCTATACATATGTGAACATTTTAACTATAAACAGTGTCACTTGCAGTTTATTTTCTTGGATGCATGTGTTCATGAGTACACAGCACATAACAAACATTTATCATACAGAAAAGACACAACTTTACTCTTTGCAAAAGACTAATAGTGAATCTGGATTTATTGCAGCCCCAGCAATAGAATATTTGTGACATTTTGCGATTATCGGTGGAAAACGATGCGATTGTGTCGTCTGTTTTTTTTTCCAGTGAATTGCCAGATGGCGACCAGTGTAATTGTGCCGCCTGAGGACCACGGTGAAAAATGCAACCGTTACAACTTGCTGAGTTGGCTAAATAACACGCTCCAGGTCAACTTCGCTCACGTGTCCCAGGCGAGTTCAGGTACAGCCCGGCAAATGACCACAATACAGTGTCTCTCTGTACACAAAAATTTGGACAGAGTTAGGGAGAGCTGCTTTGTGTTACTGTGATCGTCTTACTTGGGATATGCTTCAACGAATCTTTAAGCTATCATTAGTTCCGCTGAGACAAGTTTTATTTGCTAAACGTATCGATTATAACTGTCATTGCTTTTAATTATTCTTATTCATATTGTTCATATTGTAGTTGTTTTATTCATATAGCCATCTATTTGTCTTTTATTGCTATTTGATTTTAGTTGTGTCTGCTTTTATTGTATGTACCTCTGCACCGTGGAAAATGAGGGTTCTCCCTCAATGTGTTTTCCGGGGTTTTAAATTAAATAAATCATGATGATGACACTGGACACGCCTCCTCCTCACCGTTCTCCGCGGTTGTGTGTTGGACTCAGGTGCGAGCCACTGCCAGATCATGCACTGGCTGTTCCCGGGCTCCGTGGACATGGGACAGGTGAAGGTCCAGGCAATGCACAAGGAGGACTTCAAGCACAACTACAATCTACTTGAAGTAGCGTTTGCTAAGAATGGCATCATCAAGGTAAATATAAACAGAGCATTGTTTATATTGGACTGGGCCGCTTGCTTAGGTTGAAAGGACATTACCAGTATCTGTGACCGCCTCGTGTGCCGTGTATGGGTTTAGAAAGAACGGTCCCATCAGGACCAGCCCAAGATGTTTTTTCCTCTTCTGGTTGTGTAATAAACAAATTGCAGCAATCTCCCTGTATTTAACCTTGTATACTGTGAACTTTTTCTTTTTCCAGAGCATTCCAGTCGAACAACTGATTAGCGGGTCGTTCAAAGCCAACTTTGCCCTCTTGAAGTGGTTCCGGAAGCTTTTTACAGAAAACACCAAAGATCTGGTCTACGACCCGGTGGAAGCCCGGGCCGGCAAGGAGATCCGGCCCACCCCTCTCCTGATGAACTCTCCCCGGAAAGGTGCGTCTAACGTGGGGTCGTACCCAGAAAACACACATCCTTCTAGTTCCACTTTGTTGCAACAAAAAAACATGGCGGCTATTGGTTGCGTAAATGAGGAAGCCGGTAAATTAACCAGTGTTAATTTCGTTAACGAAATGTTTGAACGAAAAATATGCGTTAACGATCTTTTTCCCATGACTAAGACGTGACGTTGACGTCACGAAAACGGATATTTGAAAATAAAAACTGTGACTAAATCTATTTTTACTTTCGTAAAAACGAAAATGTTAGTGGTGGACTAACGGACATTCAAAATTGAATGAATTATTAAAGAGCTTGTTTCCAAAACGCGATAAGCGCCATTTTAAAAAAAATAAAAGAGTTCTCGCCACCAGGAGTTTGCCATTTGATCACTATTCAAAGTTCTACATTCAATTTCCGCAAAACGCAACAACCGGCTAGTTTCTTTGCATTATATTATTATATTATTATATTATATATTATTATATTATTACCTTTCTTTCCAAACTGTGATAAACGGCACAGCAGATTTTCAGCATACTCCGATATATCCGCTCGGCCAATCACAGCGCGCCATTCCCGTGACTTAACTAGCCTAGTGACAGCTGTCAATGTCCTGTCAGAGACAACACACACACATCGTTCTTCTTGGTGTGTGTGGGTGTGTGTGCAAGAAATCGCCGGCAACACACACACACACACCAAGAAGACGGATTGTAGTCACGCTGATCAGCTCATTGCTGGTGATCTTGATCAAAACGTCCAGTCTTTCTACGCTCATTCAACTAAAGTTGAACAGGACCAGGCGCTTCTGCGTCTTAATAAGGTCGAGCGACCACCACCAGAATGTCACATCTTCTTCACATTCTCCCGTCTATGATGATCTTTTGATGGTTTATGTTTTTTTCCCACTGTAGAAACAACCACCGGCTCCTCTGTTCCATCAAAGTTATTCATTATTTCATTCAATGAATAATTTCACTTAAAATCTAAGAGAGAGAGATTTTAAACGAAATTATTAATGAATAACTTTGCGTGACTACAGTCCGTCTTCTTGGTGTGTGTGTTGCCGGCGATTTCTT
Organism: Coryphaenoides rupestris; assembly: GCA_002895965.2. Classification (NCBI taxonomy): domain Eukaryota; kingdom Metazoa; phylum Chordata; class Actinopteri; order Gadiformes; family Macrouridae; genus Coryphaenoides; species Coryphaenoides rupestris. The sequence continues at coordinate 398,980 of PIJE02000053.1, forward strand.
GCACACACACACACATACACACACACACACACCAAGGAGACGGACTGTAGTCACGCTGATGAGCTCAAGGTCCAGCGAGGAGGGGGGGGGGGCAGGCGCGCATTGTCGGGTTTTTATCAATCAGATGAATGCATCAAGTCGTGATGTATTGCATAGATCGACGCAGTATGTCGATCTATGCAATACATCATTAGAAGGATACCCGATCTGTTGTTCACAGCAGTTCCGGTCATCTTATTTTTTAAATGTGACTAAAACTAGACTAAAATATTATGAGTTTTCGTCGACGAAAACTAGACTAAAATGTTCTGAGTTTCCGTCGACGAAAACTAAGAAAGATAAAAATGACTAAATGTGACTAAAACTAATATGCATTTTTGTCTAAAGACTAAGACAAAATCTAAAATAGCTGCCAAAATTAACACTGAAATAAACAGAAACAAAATAAACGGAAACATAGCGCTTGACTGATTTACTTTTTAACGTGACCACTAAATTGTCAAATAGGTTGAAGGATATCGATATTTTGTACTTTTCACTCGGCAGCGAGCTGGAGACTGGAATTCGACCCCATGGAAGAAAGCAAGAGGAAGACCTTCCCGTACACAGAGGAGTGGAACGACGTGTACAGCTGGGTGGAGCCTAGTGACCGCGGAGAGATGTACGCGCGCTGCAGCGTGTGTCACTCAGACTTGTCCACGTACCGCAAGGGCCTCACGGACCTGCATCGGCACTTTGCCACCAACAAGCACAGGAAGAGGGCCCTGTCGGCGACGCGGCTTAGAGGCCGCACGGCCGTGCCCAAGCTGCCCTGCAGTGACGCCACCGTGCACTTCATCACCAAGTACTGTTCCCCCGGCGGCGGCACCTCACCAGGAGATCTGGCGTCGGGTGACTTTCCTTGCTACATGCTGGGATTACAGTATCCCCAGGACATTTCATCCGTGTGCCAACAAACACCGTACTGCCTGTACGTATACGGCGGGGTGCCGCTCGAGGAGGCCGCCGTCGTCTCTGTGGTCATCGTCGGCTTTTTCGACGTGGAGTCCGCTACGCATCGCGTCAGGCTCCTGGATGTTCTGCCCTCTCCTGCGGGAGGGGAGATGGAGGGGGAACAAGCAAAGCAGGAGGGAGAAGCAGTGGTGGAGACCCTGAAGAGATTTGATCTTCCCTTGACGAATCTCTCTGCTGTTTACACGCATGGCAACGGCGGCGCTTCTTCGGCGCAGATCTGCTCACAGCTCAGGGAACTCAGCCCAAACCTTGTTGCCTTGGGAGGGTTATACACTGTGGCAGATTCTGCATGCCACGCCGCAGTCTCTGCACTCTCCAGTCCTGTCCAGGAGATTCTTTCAGAGCTCCATGCCTACTACACGTCCACCTCCACCGACCATGAATGTCTCAACGCTCTGTTTGCGCGTATAAACCACCCTGACGGTGCACCGTTTTGTCTGAGCACAAACTGCCTTATCTATAGTGCCATAGTCAGGAAAATGCTGGAAGTGTGGCCAGATCTGGTTTCATTTTTCAGTTCTGGCGATAAAGATGACAAAAAAGGCATCCAGTCTATCTGTGTCAAGCTGCAGGATGCAAACCTCAAAACAACCTTTAAGTTCCTGGCTCTGGCACTGAAGCCTCTTGAGGCTTTCCAAAAGCATCTTCAGACGCATGATGGGCATGAAAGAGTGGACCTGGTGCTCGTCTTGCAGGTAGCCAGTAGCCTGCTGAACACCTATGCCTCCAACTTCCTGAATCCACAGGCTGTAGCACGCTTCCTTGAGGAGCGGAACCCCTGCATCCTGACCAACACGAAGTTTCACCTCTCAGAAGCCAACCTTCTTGTTGGTGGTTCAGCCGCGGAGGACCTGCTGAGCGATTCTCCGTCAGCAGAAGCACTGCCAACGGAGCAGATCATGTCATTCTATGTGACACTCACAGGCCACATTGCCAAGGTGCTGCCGCTAAGTGATGGGATGCTGAGGAACATCGCACAGCTCCTGAACCCTCAGAGCAGACTCCATGTAACGGAGACAGGCGTGGAGGAACTTGGACGGAAGCTGGGGGTGTGCAGCTCTCCTGAGGAGGCGAAACAGCTCACCAAAGAGTTCCTAGAGTACCAGCAGGCCGGAGAAGAGCAGAGCAACACTGGGGAGGACGATTCAGCCGCCATCTCTCTGGAGCGGCACTGGGCCGGCGTGCTCAGAGATGGAGGTTCAAACTCCGTCCTCAGGAAACTGGTGCTGAGCCTCTTGTCCTTCCCCTGTCCCCCGCTCGAGGCCCAGCGAGTCTACGCCCAGGTACGTGAATGTCAACGCATCATGCCATTTGCATGTTGCAAAGTGGTTCATTGATTAAAGGAGACAAATGATACCACCACTTGTGATGTCATTAGCCATTCATAGCATGATTAGCCATTCCAACTAGAGTCTAATCAGCCTCTAACTCAGGCCAGGTGAGGCTGCTTAAACTAGCCACCAACCACACACACTCCACACGCGTTTCTGTCAATGGGTTTCATGCGTGCCGTGCTTCTCTCTCCTGTCTTAGGCCGTCGCGAGTGGAGATGCCGCATTGTTTCCGGAGGATGGTGAGGATTCGATGATGGGGGCCGTTCTGAACGGCACTTTCTCAAATGGCACCAGCAATAAAAAGAGGCTTTCGCGCGGCCACAACGGCATAAAAACTGAGGACTTGAGTGTAATAGGTGAGTTCAGGGACGGAATCTGCCGTGGATCTGGGGTCTCATTTATAAAACGTTGCGTAGGATCCATACTAAAAGTCACCGTATGGCTAAAATAGTTATGGGTGAGAGGCATAATCTGCCTTCAGTTCACCACCTCATCATCTGCGTCAGCAATTTCCCATAGCGTACGCCAGGGTCAGAGTTAGCGTACAGGTATGCTATTTGTATTTAAAAAAAAAAATTTAAATGGAGACTGCGCAGAAAGTGCCGTACGCTGCTTTCAGGCCCCATTTTGAACGTACGCTCCGTTTATAAAAGAGACCCCAGCTCTTCTCCTCTGACTAGTGATGTGGTGTCGGGGACCCTGTGGTGTTGGTGCTTTTTTACTGGTGTAGCTCTCATTCTGGTGGTGGTTTGGGTGTCTTACGTTGCCTAATAATCTTTTCAATTCTTAATTCTCTTCATCAAATGCATTACATGTTTTTATTTTAATGCAGATTTAAATAAACATACGTGGTAGGCTAACTAATGATTTTGTTTCGCTGGACTATTATGAAACTACATTCAACTGATTGTAATAGATAATTGCATCGTAACAATCCATAGATTATAATTATTCAAGATTATAATTACTCAAGTCTGTTTTACACACATCATTAGTGCATTTGACGAGATAACCCAACTAAATGTAATTCGATTGATTCTGATCCTTGATTTTTCCTTAGATTTTTGATTTTATTGATTAGATGGGCCATAATATAATTTCAAAGTGAATACAACAATGTGTTTTTCTCTCTTCCTCTACCAGCGAATTACCTTAATGGGACAGTAAGGCCGTGCAAAGTGCTCCTGAGGAAGCTAAGCCGTAAGAAAGATATCTTGAGATCATTGAAATTGAAGATTTGTCACACAATTGAATTCAAATTAACGAGAGCTGGATTGACGCACACAGAATGTGGTACACCAATAAAATGCGAGAGATGTATATTTTGTTTAATTCGTTTAATCTTTCATAAATATTAATCATAACAGTTACTGTACATTGATGTTATGTTCTTGTGTTATGTTGTAGAACGTTAAGTATCACCTAACTAACCACATAGAGGAGATACTGTGCAGTAAATAATGGTTAACTCTCAGCTTTGGATTTAAATCTGGAAAAGCGATTCAATTCAGGAGTAGTCATTGCAAAACATCCCCGATGCACAATATTGCTATTATAATATTATGTCTGTGTTTGTTTCTTCCAAAGAACCAATTAATGTTGATGACCTCGATGGATTATTCTCCTCTGATGAGGTATGGCATCTGTGTGTCTTTATACTTATATATTTATATATTTATATTTGCAAGCAGAATATACTTATTTCAAGACAGAAAATTATTGTAGCAATTCTCCTGCTGCAGTGTCACATAAAGTGGCTCAATTTGGGTCTCCTCCAAGGACACAGACAGGAAGTGGTGTAAAGTCCGGTTTATTGTACACATTTCATCAAATGACATGACAGAGCAGATGGTACAGGCTAGCGCTCCCTGAGTGTGTGCTGGTGGCTGACTTAACCTGTGGTGCACTGATTAGCCAATGCACCACAGGTGTGCAGCCCCACCCCCCCAGACTCTAACTGGGCCAGATGAGGCTGCAGCCCCACCCACCCAGACTATAACTGGGCCAGGTGAGGCCAATTAAGCCAGCCACCAAACACACACTTCCACAGCTATATTTAGCTAAATATAATGGTCTATAAGCATACATCAGGAATCAATGGCAAAGGTTTGCATGTTGGGCCTCACACTAAACCTCAAATCTATCTCTAATGTCCCACATTTCTTATTTGTGAAATCTACCTTTTACTTTTCATGACTTACCAAATTCTATCTAACATCCTCTGAACCTATATTCCTTCTTTAATCTGCAAGGGTTAGTGAAGTGTGTGTGCGTGCACATGTGTGTGTTAGTTAGAGCGGCAGGCTTGAGAGAGAGGGGGGTTGCACTACACACACTACACATGATGTGTGTGTGTGTGTGTGTGTGTGTGTAATGGGAGTGTGCTGTCTCTCAGGGGCCCACTAGGGGAGGTTATGGCTGTGAAACCAGTTTGCGGCAGAAGCCCCCATCCCGTGCAGTGTTTCAGGCTGGCCGCGGGACCTGGGTCAAGCCCGTAGGTCTCAGCAAGGACGTGGGACGGGAGTCCGATGAAGAGTTGGTAGGTGTTCCAATCCACCTTGACCACCACCCTCCAGTATGTTCACACAGAAGCATGGTCATGTATGCTATGCATTCACGTCCTTACGTTTCCCTCTATTGGTCGTATCAGATGTGATAAATTTATATCGTTAATTATTATTATTATTATTATTTCAGACAATTCACCAAACCCTAAAATGTAGCAGAATTTGGCGAGAAGCTACTGTATCTTGAAATCTTGAGACTCACTGAAACAAATTGGCTTGATTCACATTGCATCCTGTTTGATAAGTTTAATAGCGTACCCTTCAATTAATATGCGTATTATTACCATACAAAACAGACATCACATGTATATCACAGATTTTGTTAACACCACCAGCTGGCTGTCTGGACCGATGTGAATACAGCCTCTTTAAACCTAACAACATCTCTTTCCACCCGAGGATTTGGTCGTTGAGGGTCATTGTGTAAAATGTGATGGCTTACTGTCTGCGCTCCAACTAAAATTGTTTTTGCCGCCACTGTGGTTGGCGTTCAGGGTAAAGACTCATCGCCCTCCAGTAAGCTGACACCCAGTGGTCGGATTTTGAGACGGATCCCGGTCTATGAGGTGAGACGGCTATCGTATGTGATGAGCATGTTGTCAGAGCGGCGTCCGCATTGACACACGCAGTTCAATGGAAGGGTGCATCGTAGGCAGTTAAAGAGCGACTTGCAGGTTGGCATCCTCGGTGAATTCATGTGGGGAAAGCACATGCATAGCAAATTGATTTCAACATTTTTTAAATGATTTTTTTGGAACGCGACATCCACAAGCAGACCAATGAACCGACACAACGGATTCCTGGGAAATTTGCTGTGGCACAAATGTACCTTATTACTTTACCGTATTAAACTAAAATATAACTATGGATCTCCCATTCGATTTTAACAAAAACGTTTAAAAAGGTGGGCGTGGTCAAACTGCATTGAGTGGATGTGAAGCAGGAGTGAACGGTGCGTTGTTGCCCTTCGGCAGGACGGGAAGGGCTTCCCGGCCGGGGTGCTGGTGTGGGGGAAGCTGAAGGGCTTCTCCATGTGGCCTGCCTTGATCACGCCCTGGAAGAACAAGTCGCCGCCCCCCGGGATGCGTCGCGTCGAGTGGTTCGGCGACGGGATGTTCTCCGAGGTGAGAGACGACACCACAACACCGGTAACACCCTTTGACCGGTCGCTCCTGACCTCACTGCCATCTCACCACATGTCTTCTCCGTTTGGTGCTGCAGATCCACACCGAAGGGCTGCTGCCCTTCCGTGCCTTCACCAAGTGCTTCTGCAAAAACTCCTACGCCAGCCTGCCCATGTACAAGGAGGCCATCTACCAGATTATTGAGGTAAAATGGAGAATCTTCCCGTTAACAGGATTAAAGCCCCTGTATGCTTCTTTCCCAAAATACGTCACCAAGCGGCTTCCGATGGTTTCTGTTGGGTTCTCTTCACACTGGTGTACCAGTGTATCCGAAAATCCCTCCTGGGGTCCCGCCCCCCTCCTCAGTGATAGGGTAGACTAGTTAGATCTCGGCAGGTTGACGGACAGCCCCCTATACTCTAGTAGCCCCCAATATCGGCCATTTCTGTGAAACCATACAAGGTAGAAGTCCAATTTGGGTGTCTTCTGAAGCATACAGAGGCCTTTAGAAGTATTCCTCCTCCATGTACCTCCCTCTTAGGATTGCATCCGTCATTGAATACATTTTTGGCAAAATAATAGGCGTCATGATGTTTTGGTTATTTATTGGTTTGTTTCTATTCATCTATAACCCCATCTTCTGTGTAAATGCAAAATGCAAAGATCGGGCAAAAGAACCGAGTGGAGAGATGGGAGTGGTTGATCCTCCTATGAACACATTGATCAACATGTGGTGTAGTGAACGTTACCTGACCACCGCCGTGCCTTGACCCCCGCCCCCCTGTCCTTCTGCCAGCTTGCCAGTGAGCGCTGCAATAAGTCCTTTGCTGCGGCCAACGGAATCAAGGAGTTGGAGCTGAAGTTGATGCTGGACTGGGCGTTCGGGGGGTTCCTGCCCACCGGGCCCAGCAGCTTTGCTCCCGCCAGCGGTACGTCTTGTACGTCGTGTATTCATGGTTATTTTATTTACACACTATATCTATTATTTGTTACATAACGGTTCTTATCTTTGTCTTTCACATCCAGATTCCAAGACAGACCAGTCGGACAGCCCAGGCTACAATCCCCCAACAAAAAGGAAATATGTTCGCAAGGCTAAAGCGAATTTGTTGGTGGTCACCTACAACAGAGGTGAGCAGCATCGCTTTACGAGCCCTGAAGCCGTTCCTGCGCAGATTTAGCAGCCCATTGGTGTAAATATTGCCTCGTTTTTCCAAGATTATAATTTATTTTTTCTTTACAGATTTAATGCTACAAAACATCGAAGACAAGCAAAAAAAGATTGAAGGTATGCTTGAGTTGCTGAAGCGGTTTTTCGACATACTGTAAGTCCCGAGGTGTCCATACATCTGGGAAAAACCTCATCTTTTTATTTCAGATTTCTGCTTGTCGTGTGGATCACCTGAGATCGAAACCTTCCATCCGCTGTTTGTCGGCAGCCTTTGTTTGAAGTGCAAGGTACGGCAATACGCTGTCACTGACAGAATTTATTCATTCAGTACTCGACCTTAACCAGTATCACTATTATCTAAGCGTAAACCGTTAAATAATCATTTGCAGGAAAACTTTTCGGAGACGCTTTATCGCTATGACGATGACGGCTACCAGTCGTACTGTACAGTTTGTTGTGGTGGCCAGGAGGTGATTCTGTGCAGCAATGCCAGCTGCTGCAGGTATGTGTTCTGTTACTGTTGTCACCCCTTCAGCCTTCAGTCAGTATTGGTAGAGACAAACCAATGGCAAGTAGTCAGTAGCTCAGGAGGTAAGAGCAGTTGTCTGGCAACAGAAAGGTTGTTGGTTTGATCCCCGGGCTCCGCCTCCTAGCTAAGTGTGGAGGTGTCCCTGAGCAAGACACCACCTGCTCCTGACGTGTTGGTTGTTACCTTGCATGGTTGACACCACCGTCGGTGTATGAATGGGTGAATGTGAGGCAATACTGTAAAGCGCTTTGGATAAAAGTGCTATATAAATGCAATCCATTTACCATAGTCATTTAATCTCACTTTCACTTGGAGAAGAGTTCAACAGCTTCCCTGAATGCATTACTGACGGTTCTTCTCGGTGGACATCTCCTCACCTCTCAGGTGTTTCTGTAAGGAGTGCATCGACACCCTGGTGGGCAAGGGGACCTTCGACCAACTGAAGGACGTCGACCCCTGGAGCTGCTACATGTGCAAGCCATCCGAGTGCAGCGGGAACCTGAGGCTGCGCTCCGACTGGAGCCTGAAGGTCCAGGAGTTCTTTGTCAACAACAGCGCCCTGGAGTTTGTAAGTTGTGTTGTGTTTCCTTAAAGGGTTTCAGGGGTACAGTAACGCAACTAGCAGCGGAGTTGGGACACATTGAGACAAGTGAACAGTCAAGAGTCGATTTATTGCTGAATACACAAAATAGACGAGTGAGAGAGGACGGATAGCGGAGCTAGACGACAGAAACTCTACTACTTAAGAGCTTGGCTCAAGACAAACAAAATGACAACCAAGCCAGGTAGAGGTAGGCAAAGGAGAACAACTTCCTGGAAGGGGTGTGGCCTTTTATGAACACGCTGATTGACTGGAGGGCTGTTCACACAATCAAGGACAAAGGAGGGGCAGGAGCTGAAAAGTATTCACCTCCAAACCAGTGGGTGGCAGCAGTTCGCCTGATCGTACTTTTAAATGAGGAAGATGGTTCCAGTTCAGACAACTTTATTTATACCCAGAAGGGCAATTAATTTGCAGCTTACCTGTCACAACACAACTCAAAAAACAACAATTAAGATGACGTTCAGAAAAAAACCCACTCACAGACAACATAAATAATATATCAAAGCAACAACGAGCAGCAGTAGATGGTTCCCGTGTGGCATTCAAATTCTGAGCATGAGGCCTTGACGACATGATTTGTGATCGGGTCGATATGTGTTTGAACCCAGGAGCCCCACAGAGTGTACCCGTCCATCTCCGCCGAACAGCGCCGGCCCATCAGGGTGCTGTCCCTCTTTGACGGCATCGCTACAGGTCGGGTTCTCCTTATTACGTCAACGTTTTCCAAATGGATATCAGACTAGATTTTGCCTTTACACCAAATTTGATGAATGCTTTCACAGGGATGTACAATGTAATGATATATATATATGTATATAAATATGACGCTATATATATGCTCTATGTCTTAACTACTAAAAACCCTCTCGTTCTTTTGGGTCCCGCAGGCTACCTGGTGCTCAAGGAGCTCGGCATCAAGGTGGATCACTATGTCGCCTCGGAGATCTGCGGCGACTCCATCGCCGTGGGGATGATCAAACATGAGGGGAAGATCGAATATGTCCACGACGTGCGGACCATCACCAGGAAACACGTGAGCACCATGTCACAAATGTCAATTTTTGAATCAATCATGGGTTCATACCTTGGCTGTGCCTTGATCCCGTTACAGATGTGTTTGGGACACAATTATTTGATTAATTTCCTTTATAAACATGAGCCTCTGCTTCCTCCCAGCTTGAAGAATGGGGTCCGTTTGACCTGTTGATCGGTGGCAGCCCCTGTAACGACCTGTCTATGGTGAACCCACTTCGAAAAGGATTGTTTGGTAAGGATCTGGTTTCAGGGGGAAGTAATAATAATACATATGACTTATATAGCGATTTTAAAGGGTACTCAAAGACGCTTTACAATGAACAATAAACATAACAAACGTACACAGATACGGAATACAGAATACAAAAACAAATATAGAGGTTGTAGAGTGAGAGAGAATGGTGGAGGTGGAGGTCAGATACTGTAGGTTTTCTTGAAAAGGTGGGTTTTGAGTGATTTTTTTTTTTAAAAGAAGTGAGTGTGTCAGAGTTTCTGATGTTAGGAGGCAGGGAATTCCAGAGGGTTGGGGCAGCGACGGCAAAGGCTCTGTCCCCCAAGGTGCAGTACTTGGTCTTGGTGATGGGGGTCAGGGGTGAGAAGGTTGGCATCGGCAGATCGAAGGTGGCGAGTGGGGGAGTGGCGATGGAGGAGATCTGTCAGGTATGAGGGGGCGAGATTATTGAGAGCTTTGTAGGTGATGAGGAAAAAAGTAAAGAAAAATGAACCATTGAAATGTAACAGGTTATATTTAATGAGCTACCCTCTCATAGTTTGATGTAGCCTGCTTATCTTGGTGTTGCCATTACAATTCAAATGTATTTTCCTGAACAAAACAAAAATTACATCTTATCAGCATTGCTAAGGGATTTATTTTGGTCAATAGATTATGAATGTCCCACCAATTTTGGTTCAAAATAGCACAGTGTTTGAATTTGAGATGGATAAAACCACATTCAGACTCTTCTTTTTCCTCGCGCGAACGTCCATGTCTGTGTCTCTGTGGCCGTCCGTCTCAGAGGGCACGGGGCGACTCTTCTTTGAGTTCTACCGCTTGCTGACCATGATGAGACCCAAGATGGAGGACAACCGGCCGTTCTTCTGGCTCTTTGAGAACGTGGTGTTCATGAGCGCCTGCGACAAGTCGGACATCTGCAGGTTCCTCGAGGTGAGTGTTTTGCCACCGTATTTCATCATTTCGTCTTGGCTGATAGACTGTGATGAGTCGCATGGATTTATTTGGGGTTTTTGTGTGTCCTTCTGTTTCCCAGTGCAACCCCATCCTCATCGACGCAGTGAAGGTCAGCCCTGCGCACCGGGCTCGCTATTTCTGGGGGAACGTCCCTGGCATGAACAGGTAGATATGAAAACAACATGTGCAACATTTGAAGGGAGTCCAGGTACTGTAGGCCATTGCAGACGTATACAGACATAAAGACGATGTCTAAAACGACAACTCTCTGTAGGCCTCTTGCAACGTCTCTGGATGACAAGGTGGGCCTACAGGATTGCTTGGAGATCGGACGCAAGGCAAAGGTAAAAAAAACCAAAAAGCATTCAGCTAAATATTTTCATGATTCCCACAATAACGTATTATGAGAATCTACAAGACATGACATCCCCATTTGTCCCTTCCCTCTTCCTGTAGTTTGAGAAGGTCCGCACCATTACCACCAAGAGCAACTCCATCCGGCAGGGCAAGAGCGGTCCACTTCCTGTCGACATGAACGGGAAGGAGGACTACCTGTGGTGCACCGAGATGGAACAGTACGTTGTCTTACGCTTAGAGTACATTTACATTTAGGGCATTTGTCAGACGCTTTTATCCAGAGCGACTTACAAAGAGTACATTTGTTAAAGGAGACAGCAATATATCACTGTGGTACATAAAGATAAGAATAGAGCAGGTTTCAAGCATTCATAGTTACAAGGTTAATAGAACGAGTTTCATAATTGCTAGGTTGTCTGCATAATAGCTGAGATAAGAGCAGAAGTGCTATTCTGAGTGCATTACCAACATCTAAGAACATACAATATGCTAAACAATGCTAAGTACTATTAATAATGCCAAGACGCACAAACACATAAGTTAGTGCTGGGGTTAGGAGAGAGAAGGGGTCGGGGGGTTATGCAGAGTCCAGGTGAACTCTGAACAGGTGAGTCTCTTCCTAGGTTCCACCTGCGGTAACACCAGAGGCTTCCACTTGAACCACACCGGCAGCATCATTAAGAGATTTGCTTTTATTGTCATTCTGCACGCGGCCAACAGAGTGTTCACTGTACTGTAGGTTTCAGTCGGTTGTATTTGGAGGCGTATGTATCCTCGTAACGGCTTGTATGTGGTGCTGGTGGTGTGTTGCAGAGTCTTTGGTTTCCCCAAGCACTACACCGACGTCAACAACATGGGCCGGACCCAGCGGCAGCGGGTGCTGGGTCGCTCCTGGAGCGTCCCAGTCATCCGCCACCTGTTCGCACCCCTCAAGGACTATTTTGAGTGTGAATCAGGACAGTAAGCGGCCTCACTGCTGTTCCTGACCACCTGTTGTGTGTTTGTGTGTGTGTGTGTGTGTGTGTGTGTCTGTCTATTCACTAATCTATAGATGTTATTTTAATACTATTGTTATATCTTTTTACTATACCCATTATGGAAGATTCTTATTTATCCAAGTGATGGTGCTGTGAGGATCCAAACTAACAATAATCTACCTCAGTACATCTGCAGCTCTAAAACATTTCTGACCTGTGTTTTAATTGAATGAATGTAAATTGTGAATTGGTTAGGGTTAGGGTTATACAAATAACGTGTGTGTGTGTGTGTGTGTGTGTGTTAGGTATCTAAAATAATTCACTCGTCTTCTCTTTTGGATGAAGAGAACCACGGTTCCTCTTCAGAAGGTCTAACTACGGTGCTGTGGACTTTTGCTCTACAGTTGCAAATGTGCCACTTTCTTTGTCAGGTTAGCATTTTCTAAACATTTTTTTAATTGTGTTTACTATTGTTTTGATTCTGTATTTGTACTAAGCTTGATTCTTCTTTGGTTTATTTTTTAAGAAAGCCCACTTTGTGTGTTGCTGTTAATTTGACATTTACATTTACATTTAGGGCATTTGGCAGACGCTTTTATCCAAAGCGACTTACTTACTTGCCCCTTTTCCACGGTCACGGTACGGCGCGGTATTTGCGTGTTTCCACTAGCACGTAGTACCTGATATCAGGTACTATTTGGTATCACATCTGCCCCTGGTTCCAAGCCAGCCGAAGCGGTACTATGACGTGACGTCAGCCGACTGCCTTCCACTGATTGGCCGACGAGTGTCGTCACTGGGAGCGTCATAAGCGCGCGACGACCGACCAGATATAAATAAACACGAGACTCGACCACACCACTTTTTAAAACCTGACTTTTAAAAAATAATAATAATAATACACAATACACAAACGCTTCGGTGTCCTCCATTGTTGTGTTGTTGTTGTTCTGGTCTTCCGGTTTTGTGCGTGGCTTGGCGCGGTGTAAATGACGTCACGGCAGTTCGCGCAGCCGTGTTATGACGACCCCGCCCACGTCGAGGAGGTACTATATGGTACTCAGTTGTAATGGAAACAGACCCGAAAAGTACCATGCCGTGCCGTAACGCGCCGTACAGTGACCGTGGAAAAGGGGCAGGTGTACACTTGTTGAAGAAGACAGCTGTGGTGCATAAAGATAGGAATAGAACTGTTGATGTCGATGTTATGTTATTTTTGATCATTCAGAAACCACCAGCAGACCAGATCATGTGAGAACTTACTGAGAGCATTCAGACGCTCCGTGGTGCTAACATTTCCCACTATACCGGTAGCTGTTTGATTTCGCCCACTTGTCCCCTCATTCCCCAACTTGTACCGGGTGTGTGTTGGACACAATTGTAGCCCAACCGCAGGAGACGTGTAACAACCTTTAATAAAGTTCTTTGTGCGAGGTAAAGGGTATCACCAAACACAACAGTACTGTACTGTCCAATGGCCGGGGACACAGGGCTTGGGGAATCCACGGGACTTGAACAGGTTGTGTCAGACAGGTGAGCAGGTGTGTGTGGCAGGATGGGAGAACTCACACACACACACACGATCCTCCGTATGGGGCAGTGGTACCGGCAGGGGAGCAGGCAGACGGATGGTCGGGGACAGGTAGACGATCGGGCAGTGATGTCATAGAGAGGGAACGCCAAGCGGCCACAGATGGGGACGGGAAGAGGGGATCTCCGGGGATTGGACCAGGCGGGCATGTTGGGGACAGGCAGGATCCTAACGGGTAATCAGGCAGAGGAGTACTGGAAAGTCTTACTGGTAGTCTGTATACAATCTGCCAGTGTACTCAGCCACTGGGCGTCTCTCTCTCTCTCTCTCTCTCTCTCCCCTCACTCTCTGGATGTGCAGGGGGCAGACTAAACCATTTTGCACATTTTATAAGGCTCTCCAGTATTTTGTTTTATTCATTTTTGTATTCTTTTTGATGCAAATTTCAATCTATCCACCAGTTTATTTGAGAGGGTGGGACTTCAGCTAGAGGCGGGACATCCGTTTCCGTGATATGTTGCAGACATTGCTTTGTCACATGATTTCAAATAAAACTTCCACATTTACTCTCCTTGTCACTGCTGTTGTTCAGTCGTCGTGTATGTTCACAGCCTTCTTCTCGCTCCGGGGACTTGGGTGCACACAGTTGACAAAAAAAAAAGTACGAGGGCGGAAGTGGTGTTGCGGTGAACCGGGATAACGGAGCAGCGCAGCATCCTGTCAGCCTGGCGGGGGGGCGTGAGATGCAAATGAGGCGCCGCAGGTTCTTTCAATTAATTAACTCCAGAGGTTTGGAGTCAAAGTCTCCACTAGTGGTGATATAGAGGCTGCAGTATTATCACCACAGCACCGCATCAATACACGTTGAGTCGAGTAAGTACACGAATATCTTCACGCTTTTACGGAACCAAGTACACCATAGGAAGCGACTGGTGGCTGATGAGTACTTCTGCATTATAGTGTCAGAGGGTTTGGATGCTATTTTGTATTTTTGTCTGCTAAAAACTATCTTGCATTGCTAAAACTAGTCTGCAGCGAACCTGACAAACCTGCTCTTTAACACAAAGTAATGTAACTTATTTAATATAACATTTCTTTATTTCTCGTTTTATTGCAACCTGGCACAAGAATTTCCTCCGGGATTAATAAAGTTCTACTTATCTTATGATCATGGAGGTGCAGGGGTGTCTAGTCCTCCCGAGATGGCCGTGAACGTCCACTCGACGTCGGTGACCAGCGACAACATGAGCCGCTACGACATGCTGGCCTGGGTCAACCAGTCCCTGCACATGAACTGCTCCAAGATTGAGAACCTGTGTTCAGGTACGAAGACATGTTCACACCCGGGGGGGGGAGGGGGTTTAAGCAGCCTCACCTGGCCCACTGAGTCTGGGGTGGGCGGGGCTACAGCCTCACCTGGCCCAGTGAGTCTGGGGTGGGCGGGGCTACAGCCTCACCTGGCCCAGTGAGTCTGGGGTGGGCGGGGCTGCACACCCCAGACTCACTGGGCCAGGTGAGGCTGCTTAAACCAGCCACCAAACAACCCCTCGACGACACCAACCTATATACAGTAGTTGCACTGCATGTGTTGGGAGTTTGGATATTAGTTCTGTTTAATAATATGTGCTGCCTTGCCAATGGCACTACAGGTGCAGCATATTGCCAGTTCATGGATGTGCTGTTCACAGGCTGCATCCCCCTGAAAAAGGTCAAATTTGATGCCAAACTGGAACATGAATACATACATAATTTTAAACTTTTACAAACCAGCTTTAAAAAGGCTGGCGTGGATAAGGTAAGCATTTATCCTTTTTAAAAAACAAAACAAAACTATATTAACTGTTAAATCTATCAATGGGTATTTTGATTCTTTGCTCTGTTTTTCTACCCACTTTCAAAAGATCATTCCCATCGACAAACTGACTAAAGGGAAGTTCCAGGACAACTTTGAGTTCATCCAGTGGTTCAAGAAGTTTTTCGACGCCAACTATGACCAGAAGGAGTACGATCCGGTCGCCGCGCGGCAGGGACAGCAGACGGCCGCTGTCCCCAAAACCAAGGGGGGCGCTGCCCATGAGCACTTCAAGGGCGGGAGGAGAGACACACCTGGTGACGCAGGTATCCTACGGCATCTCTTCGCCGATTGGCTGACTAGTGGCGATGCACAGTTAATGTCCTCTCTGGTCGTGGTGGCTAACGCTAACGGCAGTGTCACTGGGTGCCTCGTTAATGTGTGTGGGTGTGGAGAGAAGGTGGGTGATGTGTGAGGTTAGAATGGACTCCTAACATTAGTTTTCTGTTCTAACCACGAAGCACCCATGAGGGCGAGCCCTTCCAGAGCCGTGCGGCCTGCACCCTCACGGAAGCCCGTCACAGATAAGCTGGCTGATGAAGTGAGTCATTGACCTCTGTAGCTGGAGCACATTTGATGTCAAGGTCTAGTATCAGTTGGCCTGAAGGCTCCTCGTCAAGGGCCCATTTGTAATGTTCCCATTTGTAGCGGACCGGTTGTGTGGCCTCCGGTTGCGCTGCTGCTGTCAGCTTTGTCGAGAACCACTCATCCAAACACTCGACACGCTGCACTTCGTTGGGTCCTCTGCAATAAACCTGCCAAAGTGTGAAGTCTAGCGGATGATTGATTCTCAAGAAAACCGAAGCAAATGCACATATACAAAGATTCCTTCTGTTAGTTGTGGATACCCTGTATGCTGGACCTGAGTTTTGATTGGCTTTCTTAATTATTCGTTCTTTTATTCCTTGTTTTTCACCCCTCAGTTTAATCAGCTGAAATTAACTGAGGCCAACATAGAGAAGGAACGAAACTTTTACTTTGGAAAGCTGCGGGCCATTGAGCTGATCTGCCAAGAGGAGGAGGTTGACAGAGGAAACCCGGTGCTGCAGAAGATCCTGGATATTCTTTATGCCACCAACGTAAGCACCGCGACAACATGGGGATGAGCCTTGCCAATACAGTACAGCCCATCCGATGGTCCAGCTGTGGCTTAAACCTGGTCATACCCTGCCCCCCCCCCCCCACACCCCCCACACACACACACAGGAGGGCTTCATCACGCCTGAGGGAGCGTCCACAGGCGACGAGCCCGAAGAGTTCTGATTGGACCGTGGGAGTCTAAAGCCTAATGGGGCATCTAAATGGTTAAAGGAGACATATTATATCACCAGGTGTGAGTGTGATTAGCCATTCCAAGTGGTTTCAAAAACCAGTGTCCTCTCTGGTTTTTGACGTCACGAGTGGGAGAGTCCACCTACAAGTATGCTGGATAGATCAGCCTTACCCAGTGGACTGTAGCAACTGGTAGGATGATCTATCCACCATGCATCTGGATGAACACTCGCACTTTTAAACTGAATTTGAAACCGCTTGGAAGGGCAAATCACACTCACACCTGGTGGTATAATGGGTCTCCTTAAATTTGTTTTAAATCAAAGCTCTTGTTGAAATGTCAGAAAATGCTTATTAAAGAGAAATGTATTCTTTTGTTCATAACATTTTTTTTATATCTTGGTCGAAAAGATGGTACAAAGGTGATAAGTTGAACGAGTCAGTACTTTGGTGTAGAACTTGTGGGTTAAAGTAACACACTTCTCCAAATCGAGGCTGCGGGAGGATGTGTTGCAGACAAAACTAGTTGTGAAATGCTAACTCAGAGAAAGTACTTCAAGAAATACAGAGGGCAGCACCCCCACGAGTAGTCCAAACTGAAGAGTTTCTCGTTAGACATCCATGGTTTCTTTACATACCTTCCAATTATCAAAAGTACACCCATGTTGGACACATGGTCATTGTCTTTATTTCAGCAGATATAGCTCTCGATGTTTCAGTGAGTTTCCCATGGTTTCAGCACCCTCTCCATTTGAGAAGGTGTCGGGTTCTGGTTGCTGGGCGCGATGTCCAGCTGCGTACCGTCCACTAGTCCAGGCACCGCCTCCCCGGCCTGAACCAGTCTCATCACCTCCGTGAACGACAGGACCTTGGGCTCTCCGGGGTCTCCGCCCTCGCCCTGATCCCCGGGTTCTGGTTCTGAGAGGGTCTCATTCTGGTGGTCCTCATCACATTCGGTCTCATGTTGGCGGCCACCACCCCTCCACCGCCTGTACCCTGCTGGGTCGATGGGCTCAATAAACCTGGTAATGATCACATGGTACATTTAGTGTTTTGCTGGAACAAACGTGGATTGTGTGTCTGTCTGTGGCTCAGAGAATCAACTAGTGACCATTATACCATCACGTCTACATCATGTCTGATTGTTAATAATAAACCAGACTTGCTGGGATTGGGGACTCAACATGCTTATACATGAATCTTTAGACCAGGGGTGTCCAACATGCGGCCCGGGGGCCAGATGCGGTCCACACAACACATTCTGGGGACCTGGAAATATTATAAAGTGACAGGGGAAGCGACATTATAGAGAGGAATAAAACAACTTTGCCTCAATATGTCAGATCCTAGCCTCGTGTAAATGCCTAATTTAATTAGTTTTATAAAGGTCAACGCTGTTTTAATGCACAAAGAAGACATCTTCAGTCAGATCAAAAGTGTTTTTTTTGTTTGTTAGTCCGGCCCCCCCCCCCCTCCGAGGAGCACTTGGTCTGTTCCGGGCCTCAACCTCATGAGTTGGACGCCCCTGATTTAGACTGAAAATAAAACTATTTGTATTGATGTTTGAGTGAACTGTGCTGCAGAGAACACACACACACAGGTTATAATAAAACTATATTTGTATTGATGTTTGAGTGAACTGTGCTGCGGAGAACACACACACCGGTTATAATAAAACAACTTAATGTCGGCTCCTCCAGAGCTGTCCGCCAGCACCAAGCCGCTCTGGAACCGCTCATCCGCCTCGAAGTCGTACGAGTCGAAACCTTTTATAAGCGTCCTCCATCACTCCGACGACACCGTCACTAAACTATAAACTATAAAGTGTTAAAACAGTAACAGGAGACATTATATGAACGCGTTGCTTCACTGACGACAAGAGAAACAAAAGCAGCCGTCCTCTGTGCGCATGCGTCGAGGGACTCGCAGCTGAACCGCCCGACCGCAGCGCCCCCAGTGGACGTGTGCGGTAGTGTGGCCACTGAGAGGCACATGGCTCTCTTCTCCTGGACCCTACATGTGTGACTAGTGACCTGAACTATCATCTTCTATCTCTATTGTATGTTTGAATGTACCACTTGTTGTAAAGTGTACACCTATTGTATGTTATTGTGTACAATTAGAACCATAGCAATCCTACAGGGTGAACAATTCTTCACCGAGGCGCAAATATAGTCTCACAAAGAGGCTCTAGATTATGATATGATTGTGTACTGAGTGACAATGGTAAAAAGCCTCTTCCTGAAGGATATTAACTCAGGAGTAGATACATGAAGACTATATCTACATATCTTTAGGATTAATTCATGTGAATGTCCAATGTTTAATTCATGTTTTCAGCGTGTGAACATAACGTGAATCTATATACTGTAGGCCTTAGATAGAGCGATAGATGCAAATGTGGGACTTTCTCTGCTGGTTAAAATAAATACAGCAACAAATATCTTTTGTTTGGAGAAGTGTATTCACAGATATATGTATAACACGTTGAACATTTTTCATTTGAGTTTACAGTGAACTGAAAAAAACATATTAAAGCTTAATAATCAAACAGAAGCGTATTTTAAATTGCACGATAAAATACAAATATGTATTTGTGATTAACCCCCTGTATATATAGACCTTCTACTCATAAGCATTCTCTCTCTCTCTCTCTCTCTCTCTCTCTCTCTCTCTCTCGTGCTCTCTCTCTCTCTCTCTCTCTCTCTCTGCGTGTATGTTTACATATATATATATATATATTCTGTATATCCACAAAATTGTTTTATGAATTCATATCAATTCAGTCAACACTTTCTCTGTCATGCTGCCATCCAAAAAACATCACAAACACGAATTTCTGAAATTCCATTCGTGAGCTTCTGAGATTCCCTCTGGACTCTGATCCGCTGGCGTCTGGCTGGCACCTGGGCAGCCCTTCCTCCCCGTCACTCACCGCCGGAGTCTCCGGGCTCGCCCAGCGTGGCAGAGTGTCGGTGTCGTGGTAGCTTGCTCGGGTTCAAGGTCTGCCGCTGGGTGGCACGCGACGGGCGGGCGAAGCAGAACGCCAAGGTCCTGCCGGTGCCACAGTCGTAGTTCCCCTCCTGTTGAACAACGGGAACGGGACAGAGGATGAGTCGGTGAATACACAAGGAACGAGTTGCTACTGAGTATTGTTTTAATTGAAAAAAGGATCACATAAATAGTTAATCTCGTATCATAATTTGGACAGCTCCTTAAGGATCCATGAAGACTTGAAGACCCACCTCTGCTGTGAAGCTGCTCACGCTGGTGTCCCTGGTGACGGCTGCCCCTGTAATCGCTGGGCTCTGATTGGTCCCCTTCTCCTCGCGCTGCTTCATAAACCTCTGGTTGACGATCCTGGTCACGCTGTCGTTCCGGTGTAGCGGGACCGCGGGGGGCCTCGTCGCGGTCGGCGCACGCTCGAGGGTTCTCAGGTCCGACTTGCCCTTCGGCCCGCCTCCCGGCGCCGGCTTCTCCGCCCGCCCGCTGACTTTGCGCAGGAACTCGGTGACCAGGCCGTATCGATGGGCTCCAGCGGCTTTGCTGGGGGGCTTAGCGGCCCGGCAGGGGCTGCCAGCGTCACTGCTTTGAGGGCTGTGGGTGTTCCCTGCGTGGGCTTTACCACTGGCAGGGCCTTGGTTAGAAAGATTCAACAACGCCCGCTCCCTGCAGGGTGTTAAAGACGGAGAAGACGAGGATGCTAAGGAAGAGCTGCTGAAGGTGGCGGCGGTCGGGAAAGAGGCTGAATGCCTGCGGTACAACTTTGGCGAAGTCTGTCTGGGTCTCATGGCTCTTCCGTTGACCTTCTCCATGGAGGTGGAGATGTGGTGAGCGCGAGCAGACACTGACGGGCTCTGGACCCTGGAGGGCCCGCTCCTCACCGAGGCCACCCCCTGGTGGGGTCCATCTGTCTGCAGAGCGATGCTCACCATCTGGGGTTGCGTCTTGGTCTGAGTGCCTGAACAGGCCACATCCACCCAGGCTCCACTCGATCTCCGCTTCTCTTCCCCCGCGGGGGGACTCTGGGCCTGTCTCCAGCTGGCCGTCATCTCCTTCATGTCGTCACTAAGGTTGGCAGAGAGGCCCAGATAGAGGGGCGACAGAGAGCTACGTGGAGTGCACCAGGGTGAGGCCGTGGTGACAGACTCCCTATCCGCGCTGGGACTTCGCCGCAGCTGAGCGAGGTGGACTCTGCGCGCAGAAGGGGGGCTGTAGTATATACGGACGGAGGTGCTTTCTGGGGCGGTGTGGCTCCGGTCAGCAGATATCTGTTCGAAGTCGACATCAGGGAAGTTCCGCGGCATGATTGGATGGTCCCAGGTCTTGACGGGGTCCTCTCGGTCCAGCTGAGCGACCGAATGGCTGAGATAGCACCAGTGTTTCCGGTTGGACTTGCGTTGAACCAATGGCCCTCGAGACCTTGTCCCTTCAGTCTTGTGTGTTCTGTGGAAAGAATATGTGTGTCTCAAGACTGCAATGTCAATAATACATGTATGATGTGCAGAATGGGGAGGAAACACATAAAACTGACCTGTCAATTTCAAAGTATCTCCTCTCATCACTGATAGCACGGGTGCTGGCATCCTGGGAGACAAAGTTTGGCAAAAATCTATAATTACACTAATTAGAGAAAGTCTGTGAGGCTTCACTCTTTAGTGTCACTTATTGTTAGAAGCATTGATTTGTTTCTGCTGTATATCATCGTTTTCTTTGCATTTTCAAAGATGCCACTGTTACCGTTGCACAAATGAGTAGACGTCAAATGTACTTGTGTAAGCCGCTTTGGACAAAAGCATCTGCTAAATGTAAATGTAAATGTAACGTCGGAGGCAGACATTCACAGAACAACAATGAGTAATGGAAAAGATGAATAACTTCAAAATCATAACTATTTAA
Organism: Coryphaenoides rupestris; assembly: GCA_002895965.2. Lineage (NCBI taxonomy): Eukaryota > Metazoa > Chordata > Actinopteri > Gadiformes > Macrouridae > Coryphaenoides > Coryphaenoides rupestris. The sequence goes on from PIJE02000053.1 coordinate 420,435, forward strand.
CTGAAACTGCCACCTCTTTACAACAGCCCCATAAACTCAAGCTACGTTGAGTCCCAATGCACTTTTGGTTTCGAGAGTCGAGACGCTTGACCCGTTTGGCAGTCGCCCCCCACAGAGGAGATTAGCCTAAATACTGTCACCCTTGATGAAGTGTGTTGATGTTGTCTGGTGCAGAGAGGAGAGTGTGACGACGAAGAAGCCATGCCAAGCAGAGACGATAAGCCTGGCTTCCCAGCACAGACTACTGGAGGGTCCGGGTCGTCCATACCTCGTTCGTCTTGCAGCACATGGTCTTGGCTTCACTGTCACATGCAGTCCCACTATGGCGACGCTCTGCTTCTAGTTCCCGCAGCAGTTCCTGCAGCATAACGATGGTTTTGGCTCTTGCCTGGATCGGGAAAAAACAGCACAGGACAGGTCTCCAAAAATGCTCTACACATTTTGTATTGAATACACAGAAGCATATTTAATAAGTGTAGATCAAAAAATATATTCATTCATTTAATTGAGTGTAGTTAAAGGACCTTTGGGTGCTTCAAATCGTCTTTATTTTTACCTCAATGTCTGCCAATCCAGGATCTTTAACTTGACACCACCAATGGAGGACTGACATTGTCTGCAGAATTAGCAGCGTTGTGGGGTCTCTGCAACTTTGCATGATGTTCAACTGAGAGGGCCCCTGCTGTGGGGGCCTCGCTCTCTCCATGATGCGGGTGGGACAGACCTCTTCCATAATATCACTTCCAATGACATTCTGAGCATCCAGGTTGTGCCCTGCTGCCCACGAAAGACCATCTAATTCACCATCTGTCAGCAGTTTCTCCAGGTGTCCGATAAAGGCCAGCAACATGCTCTGCAAAAGTGCCAGAAAGTCCTTCACAGGCCCCTGAAAGAACAGGTTCTGTCCTGGGGCCGGGGCCTCCCCCTTGTGCTGAATCCTAGTTGTCTCGGGGATAGGAACAGGTGTGGAGGAATGGCCGTTTGTGGGTGTTGTGGTGAGAAGTTGAATGGTGGAGCTCACAATGCAGGCATGCTCTTTGAGAGAAAGGAGAGTTTCACAGCCTTTCACAGCCGTCCCACGGAGGCCTCTGTCCTCATTTTTACCCGATACTTCCTCTTGGAGCAAAGGAGTCCATTCACCACCCACAGGACTCTCTCGAGTGGCCTGGCACACAAACATGGCTTTGGTCTGTGCTGGGCTCACGTCCCTCGGGACAGAGCTCTCGACCACACCTGCATTTGTTGCACCGTTGGCTTCAGTGTCTTGTGTGCACTCGCTTGTGTGTCCCATTGTCACACTTTGTCCCCTCGCTTTCAGTTCCCACCCCAGGCGCACCGGGCAAACCTGCTTTTCCGACACGAGTTCCATTGGCTCCTCCTCTTCCTCTTCCGTGGTACCTCCACATTTATCCCGCAGGTCGCTCATCTCCGCTCTCAGGCCGCGGTTCTCCACCTCCAGCTCCACGATGCGGCGGCTCAGCAGTGTGGCCTCTTCTTCCACCAGCTTCAAGTGAGCCTTGACTTCCGCCTCCCTCGCCCTGGCGTAGTTGGCTTTACCTTCGGGGAACTGGCTGGCGTCTACGTCTCCGTAGGCCGAGTGGTACCTGGCCAGCTCCACCCGCATGCCGTCACTTTCTGAGACCAACTTGGTCAGCTTCTTGCACATGAGCGCTAATTCCTCTTTGGCAAAGTGCAGTTGGCATTTGAGATCAGCGCTGTCCTCCTTGTGAACGGAGAAGGGGCAAAAAAACACATGAGATAGAAGGTACATAACAGTGTATTTGTGATGTTTGGATACAGACACGTTTGAGATCAGGTACACATGTTATCAAGATATGTTATACCTCTATCTGTTGGGAAAGCCTCCTTTCTGCTTTGCTGGTAGGGGATCGGACACTTCTCCTCTTCAGAGAGTTCTGGGGGTTTCAGACAGAAGAATGCAAATGGTCGAATTTGTTCTCAAACTAAGAGGGTTTCGCAAACCATCTCTGCCTCAGCACTGGAAGTAGGTTACAACAGATTCCATGGCAACAAAACGGAGTCATATGATCTACTGTACAGGTCTTTTGTTTATTTTCTCAGCACCAAGCACAACCCTGAACTCCATGAGTGAGTTCACTTGTAAGTCTGAGTATGAATGGAATGCAGGCTGCAGTGAGCTCTGTCTCTTGGTGCATGGTCTGGACAGAAGACCCAAGGCTGGAGGTCACGATTTTATAAATAACTATACGCAGGGGTGAGAGGTGAGGATTACGACACGTGAGTTGTTGTCACCTTGACGTGTTCAAGGTTTGTAGATGAATAATCGCATATGTGATGTAGGTGATAGGAGAGCTAATAGGATGTTGACTATTTCCAGGTTTTCCAGGAAAACATACAACTGTGCTGAACCCGAGGACCAACTGTGAGGTGGTTGTTGAAGTAAAAGTGCAATGAAATGAACTGCCTTTTGAAAAACTTTCCGTTCTTTTGTTATTTTTTGGTTTGTTTGTGACATTTTATTCTGCTGGCCAACAGGATCAGCCAAATATTGGACATTTTTTGAATGTCCAATGCATCCTCTGCCCCTGAATCCAGCATACGTTCTGGTCCTAGATTAGGACGGCTAAGTGGATTTCGCTCACGGGATCAGAGAAAGCTGCAGCTGTCTCATTGGAGTGGACCAGGCAAAGTTTATGCCAAGGCACCGAATCCTGGATTAAACCCAGGAACACGTGTGTGTGTGTGTGCAGAGTACAGCATCACGTACACACAGATAAGGCTTCAAGGCAGACAACAACAACAACAACTAAACTAAGTTAGAAGGAAAAAGCATAGCAGGACATGCTGAGTTATAGACCTGAATAGCTAGCTATAGCCGTTGTTGTAGGTCAGTGTGTCAGTGTGCAAACACTATTTAGAATTCCATAATACATGCTGATCCCGATTTAGCCGAGCTTAATAGAAACCAAATGAGAGAAAGCGGGAGTCTATTTTTGTCATCTCTCTATATGTCTCTTCTCTCTCTATTCTGTGTCGCCTCCAGTGGGAATGTCAGCTGTGCCGGGAGTTCAGGCTTCGGCATTCCAAGTGGCTCCACCGCACCCAGGCGGCAGGCAGCTGCTGGGCCGTGCCCTGAGCTGCTCGTACCCTTCATGTGGTCCACGGTCGAGCACCGTCTGACATCAGAGTAGCCTCACCGACGCGAGGGGGAGACAACTGCCTGACACAGGGGGCAGCTGAAGTGGGCTGAGAAGCTGCAGGGATGTGGGTCATGTTTACGAGGTGTATGGATGGCGACAGCTGATGGCCGCCGACCGCGGGGTTAAGGTCACACTATAGTGCCAGCGGATGCAGATCACCACGCTAAATATTTTTGGAAGTGGCACCTCTTTGGAGAAGACTTTGTCCACCTCTGTCTGCAGGACCTGCTTGGCCACCTCCAGCTCCTGGGTCCTCTCTCTGAGGGCCTCGTTCTCCACCTCCAACAGGGACTTCTTCTTCTGCACGCACTCCAACTCATTGCACAGGCGTAGAGAGACACTCTTTGCAACCTATCGGCAAACCAAAGTAAAATGAGAAACAACGCGGCTGTGAGAATCATCCACCAACCAAGTCAGTAACAGAAAGTAAGAAAGGCCACATGTTTCTTAGCTGTTGCACATGAGTAGAGGAAATGATTAAAGCAAGAATTCACCACCATAAAGAACGAGGAAATCACAGCATGTGTGAGTGTACTTTCATTGTTTAGAGAAAGGCGAGGGCATCGAGTTACCATCCTGTGTGAAGGAAACCCACCAACACAGTGATAAACCCAGCTATGATGCTGTTTCAAATCTTAATCTCGTATAAGTTTTAGGCATCTATTTCGTTTGGAAACAATTGACCACATAATTATACTTTGGTTTTACGAACCTACAAACAGGATGCACGAAAAAAAGGGAGGAAAAAAAACGTTTTTCCCCATTAAGCATTTTGTGCCACAACCCAGCATCAGGATGTGGGCCCGTCCATGAGTCATGCACCAGTCCAACAATTACAGCACTGCCCCGCTTGGGAGAGAGAGGCTAAGTAAAGAAGTATGTGGATGATTGGTGTTCATTTGGGAGAGAGAGAGAGTGAGAGTGAGAGAGGGAGAGGGTAGAGAGTCAGGGAGAGAGAGTGAAAGAGAGACCTTGATATCATCCTCCAAGCTTCTGACCAACTCCCCGTCCACCTGTCCGGTCTGGGCCACCCGGATGCTGCGGCGCTCCGCCTTGCGGAGTCGGTACTGCAGGATGCGACACGTCTTGTTGGCCTGGTCCAGCTGCAGCCGCAGCTCCTGTAGCCGGTACACCTCCTCCTCCTGGAACATGTCGCGCATCTCCACCATCTCACACCGCAGCTCCTCCAGCTCATCCTGTAGGAGGAGGAGGAGGAGGAGGAGGAGGAGGTGGAGGGGAGACAAAGGAGCACAGAGCTCAGGACCTGGAGTAGGACTTGCAACTGTACACTGTTGTTCTCTTGGAGAGCATTATACATTTTCAGTCACACACAATAACTTTTTAACCGCAGACTCGTTGGCAGAGGGCCCACATACTTCTCAGTTGTTTATAATTCTACACCACGGCACAATCAGCAGGATACAGGCCCTACAAATTAGAATAGGCCTATAGACCCACATGATTCAATATATAGTGGCAATATAATGATTGAAGACGCTATGGTCCTGTGGTCATTATTGTTATTATCTTGTTTATTTGCCTTTTTGCTGATATTTCTCATTAGTGTGGAAATATGTGGACATTCGTTCCCATCAATTGTGATATCTGTGATATTTGTATAGTTCTGTTGGCCATCGCCACTTTTTCATTTCACTGCGTATCCTGTATGTGTATGTGACCATTACACTTCTTGAATCTTGAATCTTGAATCTCGCATGAAAAATGTACATTGAAGTGATGCTTTGTTTAGTTGTGGTTTAGCTGTGGTTTAGGCTTTCAGACGTCTAACTTTCGCTGCATTCTCGGGTGTCCTCCGGTCACGCAGCTCACTAATTGGGTTTTGGCCAATTAGAGACAATCCGCTCTTCTGTCAAGACGCCACCAGACACGTGTTGCCACCCAGCAGGACACACACACACACACACAATAGTCTGAAGGACCATTCAGAGGGCTTAGTTAGCATTATAGTATAATCTAGTTATAATACAGTGATGATATATGTATAGGTTTACATGTATTCATCAAAATAAAATAAAACAACAACATATCCTTACCTTCAAATATTCGTTTTCTGATCTCAGGTCGTCGACCTCCCTGATCAGGTCCTCAGTTGTCTCACCCATCATCATCATCATCGCACTTGGACAGTTTTCTGAGGCACGACCGACTCCTGGGTGATGAGGGGAATAAGGGGAGTCCTTGTTGCTTTCCTTCAGGCTTGGTGTTGGCTTGGTGTTGCCCTCCGACGTGCAATCAGAAATCTCCGAACTGCTGTCAGAAGAAGCGGAGGAAGAGGAGGAGAGTTTCCAGGAGACACAGCCGGAGTCTTTGCTGCAGTCCTCCGACGCGTTGCTGGCGTCCGACAGTTTCCTCTGTGCGCTCTGTGCGCTCTGGTGCTTCTTGGACACGCTGTCCGCCACCATCCCCGACCGCTTCCCCCTCCCCGCCACCGGCTCCGTGCCCGGGTCGGCCTGATGAGACGCCGGCCGGGGGGTCTTATGAGCAGAGGAGACGCTTCTCCGGGGGTCTTTGGTCACCTTCTTGTTCTGAGCCACGGGTGGAGGAGGAAGAGGAGGATGAGGAGGAGGAGGTTGTTGGCACCGCAGCGCCGGCAGCTTTGCGCTCTTTGCGTCTCCCCTGTGGTTCATCTTCTCGTGTCTTCTCTGTTGTCACACAAGTTAACTAAGTTAAGAGTTGTTCATGTCGCTGTCGGACAACTCATCAGCAAGACGATCCCACACACAAGGACGTTACTGTGACTCCCTGCGCGTCTGAGACTCTGAGACTCTGACACCCAGGGGTGAGATGCTGCTACCTCATGGCTGCTGGTTCTCCGCCCACATGCCCAGTCATCATCCTCATCATCCTCATCATCATCCTCATCATCCTCATGGCTTAACTCCATATGTTCAGACATAAAAAAAAAAGAAAAAAAGCCACGTTTGAGCAAGAAAAACAACCACATTGTTAAAGCTTTTATGGCCACATGACACTTTCCCTGCCTTCCTGGAATATGTTTGTCATCATGGCTCGTCGTGTTATTTACTGTTGTGTTATTTGGGTGTTTCCACCCAATGTCTCCAAAACATAATTCACAAAGTGGAAATAACTGACATGATGGCCCTAATTTCTACGAGGACTTAGATCTACTGTACATTTGTAAATCTGTTATTTCTACTGTTTATTTCTCTACTGTTTTATTGTATTGCTATGCAACCTGACACAAGAATTAATAAAGTTCTATCTTATCTTATCTTAATGTTATATTATATTATATTATATTACATTATATTGTATTATAATGAAATAATACATAAAATATAATAATTCTATGAAAGCATAGAGGCCCACTATTTATTTTCAATATATCAGTGGAATCATAAACTTCAGGTAATACACGACCACGATGGAAATAAGCCTTCGGGTTTTATTGTGTTTAAATCCTCTGTGACTTTTATTTTATCGATGTCATGACTGCAGTGCACTTTTATGTGTTTTATGTGAATCATCAAATAAATTAAATCATAAAACACAACCGAAGCAATTGTGTGCGCTCGAGTTCTAGCGCTGAGGGCTCTGATAGGCTGACGGAGACATCGTGGCTCTAGCGTTGAGGGCTTTGAAAGGCTGACGGAGACATCGCGGTACTAGCGGTGAGGGCTCTGATAGGCTGACGGAGTCATCGCGACTCCAGCGCTGTGGGCTCTGATAGGCCGATAGAAGCATCGTGGTTCTAGCGCTGAGGGCTCTGATTGGCCGAGGGAGTCATCGCGGCTCTAGCGCTGAGGGCTTTGATAGGCCGACGGAGTTTCGCGGCTCCAGCGCCGAGGGCTCTGATTGGCCGACAAGGGTCAGGCAGCGACGTGTGCCCTTGACGCCCTCTTCCGCCCAGTTCCTGTAGCTGAGGACTGGGGGATCGTGTTTATGGTGTCGGCGACTAAACACCAACAGGTACGTTACACCTCCGACCCGCGCGGCCTCCGCTCTCCTGTCGCCGTCTTCAGGATAAACGGAGTCTCCGGGGTGACGACGTCCCTCGGCGGCCAGCGGCGAACTGCCCGCCAGCCGCCACACGGCTAATAATAGACTGGTGTGTTGTGTGTGGTGTGTACTACCTATCCATGTCTGTGTGTGTGTGTGTGTGTGTGTGTGTGTGTGTGTGTGTGTGTGTGTGTGTGTGTGTGTGTGTGTGTGTGTGTGTGTGGTGTGTGTGTGTGGATCTGTGTGTGTGTTTGTGTGTGTGTGTGTACTACCTATCCATGTGTGTGTGTGTGTGTGTGTGTGTGTGTGTGTGTGTGTGTGTGTGTGTGTGGATCGTGTGTGTGTGTGTGTGTGTACTACCTATCCATCTGTGTGTGTGTGTGTGTGTGTGTGTGTGTGTGTGTGTGTGTGTGAGAGAGAGAGAGAGAGAGAGAAACTGACGGGTTAATAGCGTTAAGGGTCTATCTATGACTTGTATCCATCATAGTAGATGTATGTGTGGGCTGATCCTCTGTGTGTGATCGTCTGTGTTGCAGCTGGACGAGACGGTGTTGACCTCTCACCTCTCACCTCTGACCTTTGTGTGATGCACCCCGGGAGGTCGGGGCTGCCCAGTGACCCCAGCATGAGCTCCCAGTAGGCCTGCAGCCACCACACCCACTATGAACAGCGAGGAGGAGTTCTACGATGCAGAGACAGGTGACCACACAGCATCAATCAATATTTATGATCAATTACTTTATTAGGATCTCCATTAGTGGATGCAGAACATGGGCGACTCTTCCTGGGGTCAAAATATTAACCGAATAGGTTGTTTTGTACTTTCATGTGTGTAACCTTTTTAAGGATGTATTTAGGAAGTCTCCGTTGTGGTTAGGCAAGTGTTTTGCAAGAGAAGACCGTTGACACATCCGCACAAACAACACATGACACGCAGACACATGACACACGAGCAGAACATACAACGTGATCATACAAAGGCGAGGGCTGCGTTGCGTTGCCATGCGACCGTAACCCGGACGTCTCCCCACGTGTGTGTCTCGCAGGGCTGGAGTCGGACGACTCCTGCGAGGTGAGCTTCAAGGATGCCCTAGTGTTCGACGGCAAGCCGGCCAAGGACGGGAGCACGGCGCAGCAGAATGGAGTGTGGGAGCGCAGGTGAGGAAGGAAGTGGACACAAGATGCTCTCCAGGGGCCTGTTCTTGTGACAGTCGTTGTGGGAGGGCGTGGGAGTGGGCCGGTCCCTCTGCGGTGGCGTCGGGCCGACAAGGGTAAAGAATGCCTGTGTCTTTCTTCAGGGCGCGCTAAAGCCACGAGCCCCTTTTAGCGAGCGCTGACTTATGAGCACGTCTATTTCTGTTTTACAGCGTGCGCCACATTTAGATCGGACTTGTTATTGATGTTGTGCGATTGTTAATGGCCGCCGTGCTGTCGTTCAGATATTGAGGCTGCTAGGAGCCCCGATAGGATTGTTCTCCACGTGTGTTTATTAATGTGTTCCTTTTGTGTCGTCTCATGAATATTTAATCAACAGGAAAGTGCTGCCTGCAGATATGATCTCCAGGAACAACTTCAGTATGTGGAGCATACTGAAGAAATGCATTGGAATGGTGAGTCAGCAACACCTGCTTTATTAGTTAGTTACAATGTTTTGGTGCCAGACCTTTGTCGGACTAAACTTTTTGCAAAATTGTGCAAAATGCAAACAAGTTAATGAATGATGTCGTTGTGTCATCAAATCCTTTTCTTATTTGTATTAGAACACTATACTACTGTGGACTAACTAAAGACAATCTGTGCTACGTTAATGACTGCTGAATAGTTTCTTCTTTGTTTACCTAGTGAGTTGTTACCTACAACTGGGTGTTCAGGCTACAGCTCAAGCATGTTGTCGTCCTGCTGATTGTTTTGATGCCGGCTGCAGGAACTGTCGAAGATCGCGATGCCGGTGGTGTTCAACGAGCCACTGAGCTTCCTCCAGAGGATCTCCGAGTACATGGAGCACACTCACCTCATCCACAAGGCCTGCAGCCTGTCGGACTCCATAGAGCGCATGCAGGTGAGCGTAATCCACAGTCCCGCTCTCGTCCGCTTCTGACAAAACGTCGCTTTGGAATATTATAATGACGTGACTTTAAGATCGGTCTTGTCCGTCTTGTGGCAGGTGGTCGCAGCCTTCGCCGTGTCCGCTGTAGCCTCTCAGTGGGAAAGAACTGGAAAACCTTTTAATCCTTTATTAGGAGAGACATTCGAACTAACAAGGTATTTTCAGACCAAACGTTTTGAATTATACTGTGTATATATATGTGTGCGTGCGTGCGTGTGTGTGTGTGTGTGTGTGTGTGTGTGTGTGTGTGTGCGCAATATACAGTACATTGAGTGGACAGATTACCATTTGATTGACCATGGCGATATGAGTCCTTTTAACAATCTGTTGCTGGGTTCTCCAGAGAGGACGAGGGCTACAGGTTGATCTCGGAGCAGGTGAGCCACCATCCGCCCATCAGTGCCTTCCACGCCGAGTCCCTGAAGCAGGAGTTTGAGTTCCACGGCACCATCTACCCCAAGCTCAAGTTCTGGGGCAAGAGCGTGGAGGCGGAGCCCAAAGGCACCATGACCCTGGAGCTGCTGAAGTGAGCCCACGTCTGAGCATTCAACACGCCAATGTCTGCTTCCCCCCGAGTGTGGTCTTGTTGCGCTAGAGTCCAGCATGCCAGCTGAGTTTGTTTAGTCGAGTCAGTTTAGCCGAGTATGTGGAGCCGAGTCCGTGGAGCCGAGTCTGTGGAGCCGAGTCTGTGTAGCCGAGTCTGTGTAGCCGAGTCAGTTTAGCCGAGTCAGTTTAGCCGAGTCAGTTCAACCAAGTCAGTTTAGCCCAGTCTGTTTAGCTAAGCGATGGGACTGTCCTGTGGTTGTGTTCCAGGCATAAGGAGTCCTACACCTGGACGAACCCCATGTGTTGTGTGCACAACATCATCCTTGGGAAGCTCTGGATTGAGCAGTATGGAACAGTAGAAATAGTCAACCACAGGTACGGTCCAAGTAGCCGCCATATTGTATTCGGAACAGCAACTTGTTGGTTGTTTTTCTACTTGTTTGTTTGTTTGATTGTTTGTTTTGCGTCTGGTTTGTCAGCACGGGAGACAAGTGCATCCTGAACTTCAGGCCGTGTGGCATGTTTGGTAAGGAGCTGCACAAGGTGGAAGGCTACATCCAAGACAAGAGGTGAGAGAGAGCGTGCTGTAGCCTCTAGTTACTGACCCGTGGAGCTGCGTGAGTTTGGTTCTCCTGACCCTTTGCTGCCGCCGCCGCATTGCAGTAAGAAGAAGCAACGCGTGATCTACGGGAAGTGGACCGAGTGCATGTACAGCGCCGACCCCAAGGTCTACGACGCCAACAAGAAGGCGGAGAAGAAGGCTGCGGGGACCTCAAGGAAGCAGAAGCAGGTGAGAGAAGCAGCCGACCTCCCCAACCGCTCTACTGCTGGACATGCTCATCAACCTCAGGCCTGAACCGTTACATCAGGTCAATGGTAAATGGATTGCTTTTATCCAAAGCACTTTACAGTATTGCCTCACATTCACCCATTCATACACCGACGGCGGTGCCAACCATGCAAGGTAACAACCAACACGTCAGGAGGGTTAGGTGGTGTCTTGCTCAGGGACACCTCCACGCTTAGCTAGGAGGAGGAGTCCGGGGATCGAACCGGCAAACCTTCCGGCTGCCAGACAACCGCTCTTACCTCCGGAGCTACTGCCGCCCCGAGACGTGACTCTCTCTGTGTGGCGACCTCTGTGTTGTGGCAGACGTACTCTGTGGTAGGAGCATGATGTGAGAGGAGAGCTACTCCATGGGGGTCTGACTGCTGGGTGGTGTTGCTGCGTGCAGGAGAGCTGTGCGGAGGGCGACGAGGCCGACGACATGCCGGAGGTGCAGGAGACGGTGACCGTGCTGCCGGGCAGTGCCTTACTGTGGAAGATCACGCCGCGGCCGCCGCACTCGGAACAGGTGGAGCGCACGCACATGCTAACACACTCACTCACGTTCATTGCGATGACGTGGACCTTTTTCAACAGGTCGTGTTTTATTGTCACATGTACATCACAACACAGGGCCATTCTGAACAGTGAGTTCTTGTGACATAGCAGGCGACAGTACGCAAAAGAGTCGTCAAAAAGATAAAATGGCAAGAAGAGAAAAAATGTATTCGTAGTTGTGTTGTGTATTTCATTAGTTCTGAACTTGTTACGTGACTTCACTTCAAATATAAAGGCTGCATTCTGGTTTATTTCCCCATGTATGACCCAGTTATTGTGAAACACTTTTGTAACGCGTTTTTATTACTTCCACTGGCCGTGTCTCCCAGCTGTTTATCAGCAGACTTCTACAGTTCCTATCTATAGCTTCTGTCTCTTACACAGCGGTTCTGTCAGTGGTATGGAGGATAGTAAGGGTCATAAATCCTACAAACTGCCATTGTGACAGTGGCATGGGGCCTCTCTCTCTCTCCTCCTGGACTCTTAAATCTAACCCTGAACGTCCTCCTGTGTAGATGTATAACTTCACCAGCTATGCCCTGACACTCAACGAGATGGAGCCGGGCATGGAGGGGCTGCTGGCCCCCACAGACTGCCGCCTGCGGCCAGACCTCAAGGCTATGGAGGAGGGAGACTTGGGTACGTACACACAGACACACCAATCGTAGGCAGAGATCTGTGGTCTGTCTGACCTAGATGCTCGGTACGGTTGGAAGGACATCGTAACGCGTGCAGGATGTGCTTCCGCGTCAGTTGTGTTGATTCTTCCGTCCCTTCAGACACGGCGAACGTTGAGAAGGAACGTCTGGAGGAGAAGCAGAGAGCGGCCCGCAAGGAACGCGCCAAGAATGAGGAGGAATGGTCCACCAGGTGGGTGTTCTCCCCAGGCTCCTCTCCCTACAGGCAGCGTTGGCAGCCAGGTCCCTCTTCACAAGGTCACGCTTCCACTAGCTGGGTCTCGACGAGAAGCTTCATATGCATCTCGTACGAATCATAAATGTATACATTCGGATTTAAAGGACTCCTATTATACCACCAGGTGTGAGTGTGATTAGCCATTCCAAGCGGTTTCAGATCATGCCTAACTCTGCTTCCCTTGGTTTCCTGTGTTCCGGTCCAGGTGGTTTGAGATGACGACCAACCCTCACACAGGAGCCGAGGACTGGCTCTACAACGGCACATATTTTGAGCGCAACTTTGACGAAAGTCCCAACATTTATTGACACACGTGGCTCGTCCTCTCTGGCTCTTCTCCGGCTCATCCCTGATAGAATTTAGTTTTCTCTCTCTCTCATATCATCATCAAATATCCAAACCTCTGTGATGTTGAAACGTTCTGTTACTGCCAATATTGTGTTTCTTATTTCCTTTTTTCCACCCTGTTAGAATCTGTGAAAATCTGTGAGTGAGAAAAGCTCAGATCATGTCAGGCATGTGCAGTTCTGTGATCACCAGGGGCGACCATTTCAGAGTACTTACTTAACTTTACTGGGTTGACTAGCAGTCAGACATGACTAGGGTCCGCTCCAGACTAGGGTCCGCTCCAGACTGCCCCTTGTGCCGCCCGTCTCACAGATCTACTTCCACCACGGGGGTTTTCAGAGATGATGTGATACCTGGCTGTCTGATACTGGCGGCCAAACTGGAAACACCGGTGGTTCTGTGAGCTGGGATCTGTAGTGTGACCACCCTCCCGGCCCTGTAGATACCATGACACACGCTACTGGTGAGGTACATGCCAACATCAGGGTCCTATTTACACACGGCGGGTACTTTTATAACATAGCGATGAAAATGGATGATCTCATCTGTAGTTGGCGGCGCACTACACCAATGCTCTATCGTACACGCGTCATCATTTTCTGTGACTAGAGAAACGAGATACTAAAGCTGCTTACGATGTTTATAAAGATATATTGCCATCTGTAACATACATGTTGAATACATGCTAACCCCCGACGGTTTCTTTTACACAACTTAAAGCCATAGAACTCCAAGGTGGGCGGCACTGCACCATCAGCTGTACGTACGTGTGTGTGTGTGCGCGTGTGTGTGTGTGTGTGTGTGTGTGCGTGTGTCTGTGTGTGTGTGCGTTGGACAGAACGATGGTGTGTTCCAGAGTGTGTCCATGTTGCCAGTCACATACCAGTAGGATACAAAGAGAAATATTGTTGAGATTGTGTGTATAATTGACATTGAGTTTTTATTTTCGGTGTTTGTTTTTACATGTAGACCGTGCAGCACTGTAACATTTTTATGGCAGATTATTATAATTTTATTTGTTTTTCCAAGGCACAATCAAACTTTCGGTCATCAGCCTCCAAATTACCTCTGTTTTACTGAATTTCCGTTCATCGATCTGTTTTCAGCGACCTATGCAAAAACCCAATTAATTCCGTCTCACCTTCTGGAATGTGACCACGAGCTGAAGTCATCACCCCCTGTAGTGTGTGGTGTGTTGATGCACCTGTCGAACTGAATGTTGACATAATGCTTAAAGATAATATACTTGCATATGTGTAGTCAATAGTGGACCCCAAGCACTAATTCTGCATTAAACTGCACATGAGACCTTAACCCTAACCCCCTCCCCACCCCGACACGTGACAGTAGAGAGCTGAAGGGTGCAGATGACCCCTGACCTCCATGGCCCCGGGGTCATGACCTCTGGTTGTTGATGTGTTTACAGTGTGTGTCACTACACAATATCAAACACAGTACTGTAGTACTAAGTGCATACCTGCCACTACTACTGTTGTACACCACAAGCCAACACGAGCATTAATAATAATAATAATAATAATAATAATGATAATAAATGGTGAACTATGAGGAACTAAGAGCACATGTGTGTGTTTTCTATAGTAGATATGTAATGACATGACGTTACTGTAATAAAAGAAAATTATAAATAAAATACATAAAATAACCACGTGTCCTGGTCAGCTGTCCTGTGCGCTCTCTGCCGAACCTGCGTCCGTCAGTGACGTGACGTAATGTGAGTGACGTGTGTTCCAACCTATCACAGTGAAGCGGCAGCAACCGTCAGCCAATCACATTCGCTGTATCTCCTCCGTCTCACCGCTCCGCCGCTGCTGACTCTACTGTAATACTCGTAAGTAAAACGCTCTAAATAAATATTATTCTCTTATAAAATAAAACATGTTGAATGGTATAATTCTGCTTTTTATATTTCTATGTGATGGATGTCTTTTGTATAGGATTATAATTCTAATATAATTCACCGCAGTAGCCGGGCTACATGACGTCATCCCCATCTGAAGGCTCTCATATTATATTATATTATATTATATATATTATTATTGTTATTATAATATATACCTTTAAGAAGCCTGCAATCTGACATCATATTCTGTGTTATTGTTTATTTCCGTGTGCATGTGTGTGACTGTAAATGCATGGGAATGATGGGCCTCCTGTGTGTCAAGTAAAGGCCTTTGTAATGTAAAGAAATATATAAAATATAAAATATACAGCAGAACTATATCTGATCTCTGAATATGAACTGCAGTTAAAACAGGCTGGTTGACACACACACACACACACACACATAATAAATGAAACTAACAGATTTACAAATGTACAATGTCAAATATAAATATAAATCCATCGACCATTCATTCACTCTTCCTCCTCCTCATCCTCCTCCCCTGTCTCATCCTCCTCTTCCTCCTCTTCCTCCTCCTCTGTCTCATCTTCCTCCTCCTCCTCCTCCTCCTCCTCTTCCTCATCCTCCTCCTCCTCCTCCTCCTCTTCCTCCTCATCCTCCTCCTCCTCCCCAGTCCTCCTCCTCAGCACCACCACCACCATGGCCTCCGGAGCTCTGTTCCCCAGCCTGGTGTCGGGCTCCCGCGGCTCCTCCAGCAAGTACCTGGTGGAGTTCCGCGCCGGGAAGATGACGATGAAGGGCAGCACGGTGACACCGGACAAGCGGAAGGGCCAGGTGTACATCCAGCAGACCGACGACTCCCTCATACACTTCTGCTGGAAGGACCGCACCACCGGCAACGTGGACGACGTACGTGGGAGAATACAGTCTGTCTCCATACAGTCTGTCCTATCCTGTCCCAGCTCTGTTGGCCTTCTGTGCCGTCAGTGTACTGACCCTGCCGTGTGTGTCTAGGACCTCATCATCTTCCCCGACGACTGTGAGTTCAAGCGGGTGAGCCAGTGCACCACGGGCAGGGTGTACGTGCTGAAGTTCAAAGCGGGCTCCAAGAGACTGTTCTTCTGGATTCAGGTCGGTGGCTCCGTACATTGCTAAAATATACTTTGAGAACCGCTGTGCTAGTAGATCCAACACAGGGTTAACCACTAATACATGTTTATGATTAGGTTATGATTTAGGGATTTAGAGATGTAGGCATATATTGTTGGCCTATATGCCGTCGAAATACATGTAACTACATGTAACTATAGTACCGATGGGTTGCAGATACACTGAAACATGTTTTGCTGCTCTTGTATGCCATTTTTGTGCTAATGGTGCTTTCATGCCAGTCAATGCCTGAGTCTAGATGCTGCGACGGCTGTGATGTTGTGTAACAGCGTCACCCCGTGTCGTTTATAGCCCTCACAGTGTTTTATGAGGCCTCTCCAAGGCCTGTGATGAGCCCCAGTCTTGTCTGAGCAGAACAAACTCCGGTTGGTACGTTTGCACAGGACACGGTTGCATCACAGCCATCTGTGCAAGATGTCCTGTTAACTGGTTCATTAAGTAGCTCGTGTGAATGAAACAGAAAAAGATTCCCTTGCCAGGTCAGATAACAGACACAATGTCGTCCCAGTATGTCTAGCCTGAAGCAAAATGTATACACATAAAATATACATCATCATCATCAATAAATCATTGAGAAATTGGGCAATGTCGGTTTTGTCATTTTATTCCATCATCATTCGTCAGACGTAGCCACGGTTACCAGAAACGAAAAGAAAACAAAAGAAAACAGCAAAGAAAAGTGCTTAAGGCATAGATACACATACATACACACAGACAAACATACATACTGTACATAAATGGTGTACTCATTTAAGGAAATGCTCGACTGAAGAGGAAGGTGTTTATCTTGGTTTTAAAAGAGCAGTGAGAACGTTCATTGATTAAAGTGAGCTATGGGCTAGGATTAGCTCGTCACATGCTACGGAGGGACTCAGCGTTCCCTTTTCTTGTTTCCCCGTCTCCAGGAGCCCAAGTGTGATAAAGACGAAGAGCATTGTCGCAAGGTGAACGAGTACCTCAACAACCCGCCCATGCCCGGCACCCTGGGCAGCGGGGGCAGCGGGGGTCACGATCTCTCCGCCCTTGGAGGTAATGACCTAAAATCCCAAACTCCCATAAAGCTAAACTACACTAAACTCCCAGGTACTGCCGCGGTGGTAGAGAACGACCTTTAAACCCAACGCCCCCGTCTGGTTATTTCCAGGGGAGGGCGGCCTGCAGAGTCTCCTGGGGAACATGAGCCACAACCAGCTGATGCAGCTCATCGGACCCACGGGCCTCGGGGGACTCGGTGCGTTCTGACCCGGACCACGGACACGGACACCTGTTACCCCCCACGTGTTGATCAGTACTAGGGCTGGGCGATCTGGCAAAAAATATAATCACGATTTTATTTCCCATATTGATCGATTTTCGATTTTTTTTCGATTGTTTTATAACAATATATAATTTGATAATGCTGCCAGTTTGAAGAGTATAGATTAATTGTCCAGCCCTAATCAGAACTCTGCTTTAAAGGTCATTGTGGTAACGTGTGTATTATTATTTGTTGTAATTCTTCCCGCAGGCGGTCTCGGTGCGCTGGCCGGCCCGGGCCTCGCTAGCCTCCTGGGTAGCAGTGCTTCTGCAGCCAGCAACTCCTCCACCAGGTACTGCTGAGCACCACAACGCCACCGCCCCCCCACCCAGACTCAGCCGACAAACTATGCAGTTCAATTAAAAACCTTTTCATTCACAAGTCTCGAAGAGCATTGAGGTTCCCCTCATGTTCAATGATGCCGAGATACAGAGAAATAAGAGTTAAAGGACTCCTATTATACCACCAGGTGTGAGTGTGTTTAGCCAGTCCAAGCGGTTTCAAAAAAGGGCGTCATCTCTGGTTTCTGACATCACAAGTGGGAGTGTCCACCTAGATGTATGGTGGATAGGTCAGCCTACCAGTTGCTACAGTCCACAGTTCAGTGACCATGCACTGACCCCGCCCCCTTCTCCCCCTCCCAGCCCGTCATCCGCCGTCACCCCCACCTCTACCACCGCCTCCACCGCCGCCGCCGCTGCCGCCACCGCCACCCGGCTGGGCTCCACCCAGGTGCCGAGCTCCCCCGCCATCACCCCGTCGGCCACCACCACCTCCGCCGCCTCCCCCACGGACAGCAGCCCCACCACCCCGGTCGGCCCGCCTGCCCTGGGGGTGGCCGGGGGGGCCGCCGGGGTGGGTTCCGCCGCCGGGGCCTCCAGCCCCACGCAGCCCATCCAGCTGAGCGACCTGCAGAGCATCCTGGCTACCATGAACGTGCCGGCAGGGGGGTCTGGGGGTGAGGAGACGCTGCATACCAAACACCACTCAATGTACAATTATTATGACTGAATGTAATGAATGCAATTCTCGATCAGATAAGTTGAACTTTATTGATCCCGAAGGAAATTTGCTCAAAGGTTGCTCAAAAATATAACATAAGAATAAAAATGCTAGAATAATAAATGTACATTGTATACCTAATTAAAAATAACAATAAATCTAAGAAACATTTAGTAAATGTTATATATTGTAATTATTGTAATGATTTTATTCTGGTATTTTCTTGATTATGTCAACTAGATTCCGTCTAGATTATTGTAGTTTGGGATGAATACATTTATTGTACAATCTGTGACTATGAGAGACTGTGAGTCTGACCTGCCAGCCCCTTCAAGTGTGCACAGAAAGTGCATTGTAAGTGTAACCTGGCACCCGGGGTTGTGAGTAACGGTGACGGTGGGGGGCGGGGGTGTGGTGGTCTTGCAGTGGACCTGGCCAGCGTCCTGACACCCGAGATCATGGCGCCCATCTTGGCCAACGCTGAGGTGCAGCAGAGGCTGACGCCATACCTGCCGTCCGGCGAGTCTCTGCCCCAGAGCCCTGAGGAACTGCACCTCACCATCAGCTCCCCGCAGTTCCAGCAGGTAACACACACACACACACACACACACACACACTGAGTATGTTTACACATTTTCTGATTAAGACGTGGAAAACGGTGGAGTGTTCCCTCCAGGTTGGGAATGAGTTGCTGCCTCAAGCGAAGGAGTTCAAGTATCTCAGGGTCTTGTTCACGAGTGAGGGCAAAGTGGAGCGGGAGATGGACAGACGGATCGGTGCAGCGTCTGCAGTGATGCGGGCGCTGTACCGGTCCGTTGTGGTGAAGAGGGAGCTGAGCCGGAAGGCAAAGCTTTCGATTTACAGGTCCATCTACGTTCCAACCCTCACCTATGGTCACGAGCTTTGGGTAGTGACCGAAAGAATGAGATCGCGGATACAAGCGGCCGAAATGAGTTAGAGCCGCTGCTCCTCCGCATCGAAAGGAGTCAGCTGAGGTGGTTCGGGCATCTGATTAGGATGTCCCCCGGGCGCCTCCCTTTGGAGGTTTTCCGGGCACGTCCAACTGGGAGGAGACCCCGGGGCAGACCCAGAACCCACTGGAGAGATTATATATCTCGTCTGGCCTGGGAACGCCTCGGGACCCCCCAGGAGGAACTAGAGAGCGTGGCTGGGGAGAAGGAAGCCTGGGGGGCCCCGCTTAGCCGGCTGCCACCGCAACCCGACCCCGGATAAGCGGACGGAAATGGATGGATGGATGGATGGACATGCAGGATATGCTGATATTATTCTGATTTTAGGAGCATTATTTGGTCATATTTACTGCAGTTTGTAACACACGCAAACTGCCTGTTTACGGTCAGCTCTGTGTGTTGTAAACAAACAGATCTGTAAACAGTTGTAAACAGTTTGCGAGGCTGAGGTAGAGATGCATGCCCACAAGAAAAGTCTGCCTTTCTGGTCTGAAGGAGAAACACACCTACTTTTAAACATTTTGAAAGACTTGGATATTAACAGGTTTTTGGATATGCGCAAATAAAAAAAAAAGATATACAAATCTGCGCCGTAGTACTACATCATGGGGTCGTTTTATATTGATCGTAATATGAACGCATGTAAACGGGAATATTAATTGTCACTAGCCATGTAAACGGCTTAGTAGGAATATTGTCTTTTTCAGAATAAGGGCAAAAACCAGAATATTATGTGCATGTAAACATAGTCAATATGGAGAGAAGCAAACCTGTGTGTTTATATATTTACACACATTTGAGATGTTTTGTCACCCCTGGCCAAATATACAACATTTATTGACTAAAGGAACGAGCTGGGGAGCCCAGGCGCTGGGTGTGTGTTTCACGGTGTACAGACCCTCCCTTGTGCTGCCGGTCCTCTCTGCAGGCGATGAGCATGTTCAGCAGCGCCCTGGCCTCCGGGCAGCTCGGCCCGCTCATGAACCAGTTCGGCCTGCCGGCGGAGGCCGTGGACGCCGCCAACAAAGGAGGTGAGTGTGTTTAGTCCACACACTCACACATTGCACTACAACGTTCAGAAATATTTTCACAAAGGGCACCAAAGTGTTGAGGAAACCAACTGTTTAAATGTGTGGATCCTGTGTTTCTAAAATGCAGTATTAAAAGCATTTGTTTTCCAGTTACTTTGGTGACAGAGACAATTGACTGTCCATGGCTTTGTTTAGCATTATGTTCTTAGATGTTGGTAATGCACTCAGAATGGCACTTCTGCTCTTATCCCAGCAATTATGCAGGCAACCTAGCAATTATGAAACTCGTTCTATTAGCCTTGTAATTATGAATGTTTGAAACCTGCTCTATTCTAATCTTTATGTACCACAGTCATATATTGCCGTCTCTCTTTCTACAAATGTACTCTTTGGAGAGGTCTCTGTAAGTCTCTTTGGGTAAAAGCATCTTGTGAATGACTAGTTGCCTCGTCATTCATGTCCAAAGAGAGCTGGTGGTAAATGCTCTGATGTTTCCGTCCGTCTCTCTTCCTCAGATGTCGAGGCGTTTGCTAAAGCCATGGAGACGGAGACCAAGTCCGACCCGGACGGAGACGCCAAAGACAAGAAGGAAGACGATGAAGACATGAGTCTCGACTAGAAAATGTTTTATTGCTCGATTTATTTATTAATGCTTTTTTTGTTTTTACCACTTCCATCATTAGGATTAAAAGATTATGGTAACTTTGACAAAGAACATACTTATGAATACAAACTGTGGCAGTGGACAAAGCAGTGGGCTGTCATCGTGTAGTGAGTGTGTGACCCATTTAAGTGATAGAACATCTTTAACATTAGCATGCTGGTCTGTCAAAAAATTAATACAAACATTTGGTTGCTCTTCTAACCATAACAGGAACTTTGCGCACGATATCAGTAACCTTTAAGAACATGATAATCTAAAAATGAAAGCAGTATATCCAATAATAATAAAACAATTGTTGGCTGAATAAAAAGAATTCCTGTGGTGTTTCACAATTCAGAAAATATATATATATTTTTTAAATTGTTCATGTAGGAAAATCAACATTTGGTAATGGATTAAAAAAGTCAAAAATGTCTGAACAGCTACACAATATACCAAGACATGTTTAACAGGGACCTTTGACAATAAGCAGAAGAGATTTACAGAGTAATCCCACCTACCAGTGCAGACAACATGATTATTAAACCTAAAAAATAAAACCAGATGTGTCAGTTGCAGACGAACAATACATGATCCCATAGAATACCTCAGACTCAGTAACTACGCGACTGTGAAACATTTCACTGCTAAAGTTTGTTTCAGGCACTTTGTTGACAGTTCGGTGTGTCGCTCAATAAATACATTAAATAGCTGGACAGTATCGGTCCATTTAAAAACACATCTGTGTGCTCACACGTTTATTCCCAGATGAATGAAGGTCGAGGCTCCGATTAAAATCAACCACCACTTTAACCTTAAAACGTACAATAGTTTAAACTACTTCCATGTAGTCGTCCGTCGAGCCTACTTTGGCCATATTTTACAATTCATTAAGTTACGTTAAAATCTAGATGTCATTTCCTGAGAACTGAAAACGTGTTCGAAAGGAGACAATGAAGACAGAACGGTTAAAACGTACAAAGTGTTGAAACCATTGAAACGGTTAGCATCACTAACTGGAGTGAATGACGCTAGACAGTGTGGTGGACCAAATACTCTGGAGGCCTTCTCCTCAATATAAAAACGTACAGAAAATAAATATACAACTCGACTGGCAAGTTTTTGAAAGAAAAAAGGCAAATATTTTGCACGGGAACATGCAGAAAAGCTGGTATGGAGACAACGGCTCCTCTACAACCACTCCCAAGACGATATTTTCCAGTTCATTGTACGAGTCTTGCACTGTTTCACAGTGTATTTATAGACAACACAAGAGGACGCGTTAGACTAGAGGAACTATACGGGCCTGTATAGTGACGGTTAAAGTGCAAATGATCGTTAATCAACAGATACATGACGACCAAGCAAGACCACACCACAGCAAACACGTTTAGAAATGGTACCTTTCACACACACACACACACACACACACACACACACACACACACACACACAGACATGGCATAAATAGTTCACAATACAAAGAGGTTTAACGTAATAAAAAACACACACACACACACACACACACCGCAAAACCCAAAATAAAAGCACCATTAATGTGCTGTTTGGATGTCTCTAACATAGAGTGCAATGCTGGATACACGCCAGAATACCGCCAAGACACAACAACATACATTCAGAGAAAAACACCGCTTTTCACAAAATCACACCTCAGTCTCGATGCTTCAGACAGTACCACACAGTTGTGTCTACAGAATACTGCGGTTTTTTAAAAACACGTCTACCACAGTGCACCCAGCAGGGGCTCGAGAGGGCGAGAGACATTCCAACCTTGCTGGACCGAATCACAGCTACGCGTTCACACCGCCAACCCTCTCCCACCCCCACCCCGACTTCAGCGGCCGTCGCCGACCCGTGGAACGCAGACGACCGCTCCGTGGACGTTGATGTCGTTATTGAACAGTGTGATGGAAACGGATCCTCTGTACCGATGCCACCGCAGCCACCACCGCCGCGGTGCGGAGGGCTAGCCCCGCTGCCGTAGCGCGATGCTAGCCGAGGTGGCGTAGCGCGATGCTAGCCCTGCTGCACCAGCCGGCGGTAATGTGGCATGACCTTGCTCTCGGGGAGGTAGAGGCCCATCTCCAAGGCAACCAGCACTTGGAACTCCAGAGGAATCAGCTCCCGTCTGTTGATACGGAAACGCTCCTCAAGCTTCTGCTCGACCACAGACAGACAGACGGAGAGAGAGAGACAGAGAGGCAGACAGACAGAGAGAGAGAGACAGATGGAGAGAGAGACAGAGAAACAGCAGAGCGGTGAGGGTGTGTGGAGTCACTAACTTGCGTATTGCTACCTACGTCTTGGCACGAGATAATAGTACTTAGCATTGTTTAGCATATTGTATGTTCTTAGATGTTGGTACTGCACTCAGAACGTCACCTCTGCTCTTATCTCAGCTATTATGCAGGCAGCCTAGCAATTATGAAACTCGTTCTATTAGCCTCGCAATTATGAATGCTTGAAACCTGCTCTATTCTTATCGTTATGAACCACAGTGATATATTGCTGTCTCCTTCAACAAGTGTACTCTTTGTAAGTCGCTTTGGATAAAAGCGTCTGACAAATGCCCTCAATGTAAATGTAAATGCAATCAAACACCGTCACAGACGTGTTGTTGCCGCGTGGAGCAGCAGCAACAATCTGTCAACCCGCTATTGACGATCATTTGAATAGCTGATTAGTCAGCCCGCTGTGACAGAAAGACATAATAAAAAGCGATCAAGGATACAAGACCTGCGTCGTTTGAAATGTGGTCATTCTAATATCCCTCAAGTTCTGCAGTTCGTCTTCACAGACAATATTATACATCCCCGCTAACCCCAGAAGAGCATAGGGAGAAAACTAATTTAATTAACAAGGAAGTCCACGCTCAGAATGCTCCGTGTAACAAAACGGCGGCGCTCTGTGTGTGTGTGTGTGTGGTGTGTGGTGTGTGTGTGTGTGTGGTGTGGTGTGTGTGGTGTGTGTGTGTGTGTGTGTGTGTGTGTGTGTGTGTGTGTGTGTGTGTGTGTGTGTGTGTGTGTGTGTGTGTGTGTGTGTGTGCCCCCTCACGTCTATGAGCTGCCGGACCTCGGGCTTGCGCAGGTCACTGCTGATCTTGGCGGCGAGCAGCATGCAGGCGGAGGACACCAGCTTGCGGTTCTGTTTGTTCAGGCGGCCCTGGAGCACCAGCTTCTCAAAGTACACAAAGGCCATCGCTATGGTGACGGGCTGGAGGCTGCACTCCTCGCCCATCGCTCGCATCTCCCTCTTAAGGCTGGGAGGGGAAGAGACACTTAAATTGAGTCTCTCGCAGGAGATGGTCAGGACGGCAGAGTCACTCACCAGCTTCCGCGAGAGACTCAAGACCAACCTTCAGAGTTCAGCGTTGTTTAGCATATTGTATGTTCTTAGATGTTGGTAATGCACTCAGAATGGCACTTCTGCTCTTATCTCAGCTATTATGCAGGCAACCTAGCAATTATGAAACTCGTTCTATTAACCTTGCAACTATGAATGCTTGAAACCTGTTCTATTCTTATCTTTATGTACCACAGTGATATATTGCTGTCTCCTTCAATAAATGTACTCTTTGCAAGTCACTTTGGATAAAAGCGTCTGCCAAATGCCCTCAATGTCAATATGATGGCTTCCAAGAGATTCAGGAAAACGTGAAGAAGCAACAAGGAGGCTTGTGTCAAACTGAGAAGTGGAGAGACGTCACCTCCTGATCTTGCTGAGCGTCAGCTTGATGTAAGGAAACTTCTCCTTGAACATCTCGTTCATGTTCTTCTTCAGGTCCGAGGGCTTCACGTACTCGATCACTGTCGTCTGCGGAGCACAAGCCAACATGCGTGTGTCAACATGGACGCAAATCCTAACTCTGACCCTAACCACGCCATGTTGTAAACTGGACTAGAATAGTCACAATCATTTTAAACGCTCATATTTTCCCACATAGTCAGAGGAATGGACTCTTTCCTTGACCCCAAAGGCTTATTATGCAAGGTCTTGGCGCTCACACATTCTCAGACTGCTTCACACGCATACTCTCACCTTTCTATAGGAGCACACTCACAATGCTTAGATACAGCACAGTGGTCGTGACTCGCTGTGCAAAGTTCTCCCTAGAAAACTTTTTTAATCAAATGCATTGTTCTGGGTGAGCTGTGAAACACGTCACTTGCAGGCCATCACAGGTGAGCAGCACACTTTTACATTCATCCAGTCTGTTCGTGCTGCTCGACCTCTTAACAGAATCCAATTAGTTTAAATTAATTGCTGTACACATCTTCCCCCCTCCACTAATTAGTCATTCATTATACTTTCGTCACACCAGAGGTTTGCCGCTTCACTCAAACAATGGAATAAATAACTGTAGTGAAGATCAACATGAATCTAAAAACAGCTGACAAAGTGGATGTTTTATCCATCCAAGCTGCACCAAATCAGTCTCTTGCTCAGGAAGGAGATCAGAGGACTCACCACATACGAGGCGAATATGAGCACCCTCTTGTGCCTTCCGCAGGGCCACTGGGGGTCGCTGAGCCAGCTGGGATCGTACTCCAGCACCTCCTCGCCGCCTGCTAACGAGCAATTTGTTAATTAAACAACAATCACTTAGCGGCTCGCTATAACAATCACTTCTAGCAGGTGAGCCTGGAGACTGAAAAACAGTAAGTGAAAAAGTGTGTGCGTGCGTGTCTGTGCGTACACGGCTCCTGAGTCACACTGCTGTTCAGGCGCGCCGGGGCCGTGAGGTTCCGGTGCCAGTTGCCACGGAAACGGGACTGCAGAGTCGGCATGGCGGCGTTGGCGGAGCAGCCCTCTGGCAGGCCGCTGACCCGGGGTCTCACCAGGGCGTTGGTCGGGTACAGGAACTGGGCGTAGGACACCGTCTGGGGGGGGGGGGGGGGGAGTGTAACCATGTGAGACCCTCTCCCTGTCGGCCCGTTGATTGACACATTGCTACGACCAATCCGCACTGAGGGGGGGGGGGGGGCTTTCAGGACATGACACAATGCCGGCGCCCGTGGAAAGTGTAGACATCAGTGGAGCCATCGAAGCGGTGTTATCCAAAATAGACAGAATAACAAGGTTTTTTTTAATTGTATTTGATTGGCTGCAATGTGTCAATCAATAGCTGCCAGGCCAAGACCAGACTTGAATATTGTGGATGGTCTCTCTGGGCGACGAGGAAAGGAAGGCAAGAGACTGCTTGCTAGGATGATGTCACCGTTAGGGAGCATCAATCGAGTTTCTAATCTGATTGAAAAGAACAACGATAGACTACGACAACAACAACAGCACCCAGAACATCACGTTCCTCTGGGCCCCGGGGTGGTGGTGGTGGTGTTGGGGGGGGGTGGTCCCTACCTTGCCGTAGGCACAGAGCTCCATCCCCTCCAGCGAGGGTACGAGGTCGGCGGCCACCACAGAGGACAGCCTGTGCCTCTGGACCTCCAGCTTGGAGTCACTGCGAAGGCAGAGGGAGGAAGAGGGGGGGGGAACATCATGATCATGCTCAGCACTTTGTAGACACACACAGACACACAGTGTATACACAAAGAGTTTGAGCAGCGTGAATCATGGAGGTGGGTGGGTGGATGGATGGGGGGGTGGAAGGTGAGGTGAAGGGGGCTCCCCTAGCCTGGGCAGCGGGCTCGTTGTCGTGGTGGTGGTGGGTTGCAGTACCTGAGGTGCAAGCTGTCTCCATAGGGCAGCACTGAGAATGCCGCATATAGCGACCGCTTGGCACAGATCAGCATGATCCTGGTGGGACACAGCAAGTACAGAGAACACACCGCGTGTGAGTCTACGGGCCAGCCACACTGCTACGCTACGCTAACGCTACGCTAATGCTCCCACAGGGGCCCCTCGGCTACAGGGGGCCAGCCACACTGCTACGCTAACGCTCCCACAGGGGCCCCCCGGCTACAGGGGTCAGCCACACTGCTACGCTAACGCAACTCCGCAGGGGCCGGCTACAAGGGCCGGTTAAGGCCGGGGAGCTGGGAAGCCGCCAGTGTCAACAACAACAAAAAGGACAGCTGAGAAACTGGCGACGAGGTTGAAAAGAATGTAATTCTATGAGTTTTTTCCCCTGCCAGCTTCCATTAACAACACACATGATTATACTTGGTCCATCCATATTTACATTTAATGTGCTGAAAGTAGAGGTGACTAAAGCGGTGTGCCTCCTTGGAAACAAACCCATACTAGAATATGTTTTAGGATCGGGTTAGACTTCTGAACACTTATCCATAACTCAGCAAACTCTATGTTGCATCAACATAGAATTGATCTTTGACACCTGCATACTGCATACTGTCAGGTTAACATACTGTCAGGTTACTGTCAGGTTAACATACCGTCAGGTTCACATACCGTCAGGTTACTGTCAGGGTTACATACCGGCAGGTTACTATCAGGTTAACATACCGTCAGGTTACTGTCAGGTTACACATAACTGTCAGGTTAAACATACCGTCAGGTACTGTCAGGTTAAACATACCGTCAGGTCTACTGTCAGGTTAACATACTGCAGGTTTACTGTCACGGCTTAACATACCGTCAGGTTACTGTCAGGTTTAACATAGCCAGTCAGGTCACTGTCAGGTTACTGCAGTATAGCGTGCATTGATAGAGTATACTGACAAGGATTGCTGCCAACCGGTTAAATGTTAGTAATCTGCCACCATCCATCAACATGCTAGAATAGACACAGTCTAGTCATGTTGATACAGGGACACTAATCCAAGATGGAGAAACACAAGTCACACACACACACACACACACATGAGCGGTCTTGGATGGAATAATGCTGATGGGGAACTGAAGAACACATACGTCGAGGCATTGGACAGAATCAAAGTCCCCCTCCACACAACAACACAACACAAATATGTAGGTTAATGCTTATGAGGACAGCAAGCAACACATACTGTACTACACCTAATGTAATACACCAGCTTCCTGTTACATAAAGTTTACTCAAATTGACGTCAATCATTGTTGTAGTTCTACGGTGTACTGCTCTTTGTGTTAGTTTACAGTGTGATTAGATATCAGTCTCCACACAGAAGGAGAGCACAGTGTCACCTCCGGGAAACACTTGGCTACGAGCAGCTTAATATTGTGAAGGATTAACTTATTATGTAATAATCCTCAAGACGCCCGGAGTCAGTCCAGTCCAGCCAACACCAGGTGTATGGCAGGTGACATGCTGGGTACCTGCTGCCCCTGGTGTCGTACTGCCTCATACTCCGGATGAAGTGCACCTTCTTGGGGGCCTTGTGTCCCGGGGAGCCGGACACGTTTCTGGTTCTGTGGGGAGCAGATAACAACACGATGGAGACCCACGTCAGTGTATCTGATACATCTGCTGCTCACATTCACATGCAGGCGTGTCGCACATTAATACAGAAACACAACACAACACTGGCTCTGGTTGTGAAATAGCTTCCTTGTTCTTAATGCGGTCAACAGAAGGAGATATGAAAACTGCACAAGTAGCAATCAGAGGCAGTTGAGATCAGATCAGACATTAAATGATGTGAATGAATGTGTCACCGTAACAAGTAGAGTCTTCACCCAAGAAAGACTCTAAAAACAACTAGTAGGAGACAACACTATATGAAGAATGGAATAAGATTGTGATAGTGTGCCCACTAAACCCGGAAGTAAACAGAGCAGTAGAGATCAGTAAAGAACAGTAGAGATCAGTAAAGAACAGTAGAGATCAGTAAAGAACAGAGATCAGTAAAGAACAGTAGAGATCAGTAAAGAACAGTAGAGATCAGTAAAGAACAGTAGAGAACAGTAGAGATCAGTAAAGAACAGTAAAGAACAGTAGAGATCAGTAAAGAACAGTAGAGATCAGTAAAGGCCCGTAGACCGACCCGGTGTACCTTTGCCGTGAGTCCAGATGTGCGGCGCTGGCCCCCGGGACCGGGCTGAACACAGACGGGGAGAAGGCCCTGGAGGACGGCTGGCCGCCAGGAGGCACCGGGGAGAGCGGGGTGTCTAGTGTCAGCAGGGGCGCCGCGTCATCCCCACCTCCTCCACCGGCACCACCTCCTCCACCAGCCTCCAGGAACACCTCGTTGGCCCCGGCGACACCCGCCGCCGGTCCCGGAGACATGACCAAAGAAGGCCGGGGGCCCGGGTGGAGGCTGACCGCCACCTGGCCGCCGGGCTCCGGGTGTCCAGCCGCCGCCGCCGCCGCCGCCTCCGCCTCCACCACCACCGACAGGGGAGGAGGAAGTGGAGGTGGAGGAGCAGGAGGAGCAGCAGGAGGAGCAGGAGGAGGTCCGGCTGACGGAACGACGTCTCGAACTCGCCGCTCGCCGACCTTCTCGTCGCGCTGCCGGGTGACGACGTGGCCCACCGGCCGGCCGTCCAGCGAGATGTTGCTGAGGAACAGCAGGGCCGCTTGCCGCCGGCCCGAGTCCTTGGCTTTCCTCGGCCGCTCTTTGTGGCTCTTTGTCGCCGCGCTCCCCGCGGACTGCAGACCGCAGGCGGCGGCCGCCATTCTGAAGTGAGGTGGTCGCTGGCTGCTCGGAGCCGCGCGACGACTCACCGGCACGCGGATGTGGACCACGCCCCCCGGACGCGCCCATTGGTCGATCCTGTGATTATTATGTAGATATATTCATAGCGATCGCAGTTCATTGGATGACCGCTGTGGAGAAAACGAAAGGGGGCGGGGCTAGTGCTCTGGAGACAATAGAGTCTCAGGAAGTAACGAGGCCATACTTCACGGAAGTAACGAGACGTAACTTCACGGACGTAACGACACGTTACTTCTCATAAGTAACGAGATGTACCTTCTCATAAGTAACGAGACGTATTTCCACAGGTGAATCTATAAATGTACATATAGTGTTACAATATACCATGTGCCTACTTAAAGTAAAGTCCAACCAGTGTAATGATCTAAACATTTCACCCTTAAAATAAAACATGTCTTCATGAAACATTTAACCAAGTGTGGCTTCATTGAATAGTTGTCATCAGTGTTTTACATTAAAGAACCAAATCTACAAGACATAATGAGGTGTTGGTGATCGGCTCAAATAAAACACAGTCTCTTGAACACACAGCTCTTTTTTTATTGTTTTATTTTTGCAACAACAACAACATCATGAAATTGTCTTCCCACTGTTTTGTTCGTCTTGTTCGTCGGCTGTTCTGTCGTGACCACTTTTTAAGGCGTTGATTCTAGAAGTGTGGAGAGACGGTATCTGAGGTACAGCCAGACTGTTGCCCAGAACACTGTACGGGCCGTTGCCATGACGACGATGCAGCGAGGGACCCGACGGTTAGCACCAATATTTATAACCCATGGCTTTGTTCATGTGACTGATGGTAGGGGTCAGGGGTCAGGGTTAGGGTCAGCGTTAGGGTTCGGGTCAGGGCTAGGATCAGGGTTAGGGTTAGGGTTAGGGTCAGGGTTAGGATCAGGGTCAGGGTTAGGATCAGGGTTAGGGTTTGGGTCAGGGCTAGTGTTAGGGTCAGGGTTAGGGTCAGGGTTAGGGTTAGGGTCAGGGTTCAGGGTTAGGGTCAGGGTCAGGGTTAGGGTCAGGGTTAGGTTTAGGGTCAGAGTCAGGGTTAGGTTTAGGGTCAGGGCTAGGGTTAGGGTCAGTGTTAGGATTAGGTTCAGTGTTAGGGTTAGGGTCAGTGCTAGGGTTAGGGTCAAGGTTGGGTTAGGGTCAGGGTTAGGATAAGGGTCAGGGTTAGGGTCAAGGTTCGGGTCGGGGTTAGGTTTAGGGTCAGTGCTTGGTGCTTTGAGGTGGAGCCATTCATATTTCAGAGTCACCTTGGAAAACAAAATGTCCGGACAGTAGGCTAGTCATTTAAATCTGCCATGTTTAAATGACACACGTTCATATAAACGCACACGACAAAACACTCACTACGTTCCGTTGCATACGTCCGTATTATATATGCTGCCTGAGCGTTTCAGCTCACATATATAATACAGGCACATCGACATACACAACTCACACATGTCCTCCCGCTGACTACTCTACAGAATATCGACCCGATACCCTGACTCAACACGTAGAACATGCCTTCATCATCAATAATATAAATGTTTTTTCTCAGGGAAGTGTGCAGCCAATATTTATTTTCTTTTTTCTTTTTTAGAAAACAACATGTGGAGACGCACAGTTACAGACGAACCTGTGGTGACCATCTGCACTCCCCCCCTTTAACACACACGTGTTCACACACACACACACACACCCGTGTTCACACACACACACACACACGTTCACATGGAACGTACACCGCGATCACACTCACACAGATGTGTTC
The DNA here is from genome assembly GCA_002895965.2 of Coryphaenoides rupestris. NCBI lineage: Eukaryota > Metazoa > Chordata > Actinopteri > Gadiformes > Macrouridae > Coryphaenoides > Coryphaenoides rupestris. The sequence continues at coordinate 451,205 of PIJE02000053.1, forward strand.
ACATGGAAACGGATTCTCTTGCTTTTGCTGTGTTAAAAGGGAAGCAGTATGCAGTGGTAACCATGGCGATTGTCTGTCCTATTGTCTACTGTCCGATACAGTGTCCTCTCTGGACGACATGATGGTTGGCATGGCGCAAAAAACAACAACAAATGACCCAGTTGGCTGGTAAACAAACACATCTCATCCCTACCTAGCTTGAAGAATGAAAATAAATAAATAGTACCACGGCGATGTCATCTGTCCAACCGACACTATGGCAACTCTCAGGGTTGTCACGGTCACATTTGAAACTTTTACATTCAATTGAGTTCATCCACCTCATTACTGAGCTGTGATATTTAAGAGATGTATTCAACATGAGTGAATTGTGACGGTCTCGGATGCCAACTATGGGGGTGACGGAGTGATGGCCGACGTGTTCACATGTTGGATACTTCTCTCTCTGACCGTACCCCTCCTCAAAGGTCAGAGCACCTTCCTCCTCCTCTTCCTCTTGTCTTATTTCATTTCACACGGCGCCCTTCACCGCTCACAATGTCACAACGTTACTGGCGGCCAACCCTGCTGCTCGGGTCAACAGCCGCGTTTCTTCTGTACTACAGCATGACCTGAGAGACGAGACTTATAGTCATTCATCCCAGGGCTGTAACTTCACTTAAATGAAAACCATCCTCCTCCTCCAACAACAACATGCTCCTCCCCCTCCACGGTGTCTCTAGCACCGTGCAGCGAGTCTGTTTTGTTCAGTGCACCTTACTGAGCCTCGAGCAGCACCCCGGGCCGAGTCACCCCGGCCTTCTTGTCACACAGAGAACCCTGCGTTGTCGTCGTCGCGTCTCCAGCGGGTGTGTGTGTGTGTGTGTGGGGGGGGCGGGGTCACACTGTGGTCTCGTACTCCATCACCTCCTTGGCCGTGCCCAGACAGCGGTACTGGATCCTGGGCGTCACCGGCGCGGCGCTCTCAAGCACCAGGACGGTTTTGCGCAGCCTGCGGTCGATGAAGTGCGCGTCCCAGGCCGGGTACTTTTTCCTGGGGAGGTCTATCCGGATCACCGGCCCCTCAGTCCTGGGGGTGAGGCGGGGCACCGGCGCCTGACCCCCGCGTACCCGCGCCCGCACCTGAAAGACCTCCGCCTCCCCTGCGGCCCCCGGCTCTCTGTCTTTAGTCCTGGGGAGGGTCCGCGGCGGGCTGCCCACCACGTCGGGCGGCAGGGTGGAGGCCGGAGAGGCCAGAGGCTCGTCGTCCAGCGGCTCCTTCTCCACGATGTAGCCCCAGCCGGAGATGGGGCCGTCGGGGTGCAGCAGGCAGTAGTACACGCACATGAAGAAGGTGCCCAGCGCGTAGCTGCTGGCCACCACACACACCAGCACCACGGCAGAGAAGTCGGAGGTGTGCTGGCCGCGGTGCACGTACCACAGCGCGGTGAGCGCCACGTTCTCGGCAAACACCGTCAAGCTGTAGGTGAGCATGCGGCAGCGGGTGCGGCCCTCCCGCACGCTGAACCAGCAGAAGATGTAGACGATGCCCACCATCATGTTGTAGATGATCTCCTCCCACTTGGACATGCAGAAGTCTGTCTCGCCCTGGATGATCCAGAAGGTCATGATGCACCAGTGGGCCACAATGAAGATGCCAAAGTAGAGCTGGAACACCGAGGCGAAGAGCGCGAAGGCCAGCGTGCGCGCGCCGATGGTGAACAGGTGCCACAGGATCTGCACGATGACGGCCTTGTAGGTCATGGGGAGCTTGTCGTCGCGGGAGTCCCTCAGGACCTTCTGATAGGAGGCAATCATCCATGACAGAGATATGAGCGAGGCGGAGGCAGAGAGCCCTGGGGACAGAAGAGAGAGAGAGAGAATGGGATGGAGCAGGAGAGGGAGAGAGGAAACACATTAGGTTGGAAGGAGTTAAGAAGGAATAATGAAGATGATTAGAGTGGAAGGAATCAGGAGGGAGAATGCCAGTCAAGGCCCTGAGCCCTTGGCTCTACGACATCAACAACTCACATTACTGACTCTTGTTCTTTTCAGGAGCACAAAAGAACTCACGGAACAATGGCATCTAAAGAAAATGGCTTCCGGCTATTTATTGTAACCATTGAGCGAAACAAGTGACACATTTTCAGCGCTCAGCAGGCGGCCCTATTGAAGCCGAGACGAGTGACTAATCGCTGCGAGGTGGGCTAAAGGCGCGCGTGGAGGTGATGGAATCGTTTATTTTGGACATCAAAAGTATGGTTGGTACTATCAGGAGGAAGAAGGTAATAAGTAGCGTGCCGAAACAAGGCGTTGGTGTCTCAACTGAGTGCGTCATTCATATGAAATACTATGACATCACAATGACATGAGCCACAGAGACCCCCTTATAGAACATCCCCACAGTATCTGTCATCAAATGGCGCTTATCCAACCGCATGGTACTCAACTCCACTCTCCTTTTTTTGGTTTTCCATTGTACCCCCTCCGTCGAGGCCACAAAACGTCGCAGACTAGTGATTTTGTGCCACGGGTCAAAAAAGGCCAGCTACTGTAGCAGCCGCAACATTTTTTTAATCACAGGAGAAATGGCAACCACGGCAGAACAATGCAGAACCCCGCCAAAACCTAGTCAAACCCCCCCAAAACCCTGCCAACCACCCCCCCCCCCCCAAAACCCTGCCAAAACCACGCTAAAACCCCACCAAATTTATGCCCAAACACTGCTAAAACAATTTTTTTTTATCACAGGAGAAATGGCAACCATGCCAGAACAATGCGGAACTCCACCAAAACCCTGCCAAACCCCCCCCCCCCCCCACCCCCAAAACCCAGCCAAAACCACACCAACACCCCACCAAAACTATGCTAAAACCACGCTGTGGTCAGTAGAGGAGGTGCAAACGTTCCTCTCTTTGCTTGTGGAAGAACGGATCCCGCGAGAGCTGACATCGAAGACGACGTCACGGCCGCTTCTAGCGACATCGCTATGACGACCAGCTACACTGAGGGGCTATATATGCAAACAAGAGCAGGCAGGGGTAGAATCTGAGGCGAGGTGAGCCGACAACAGTGTCTTCTTGGAGGGGCCGCGGCCAGTGTGCAGCAGGCAGACGCGGTTCTGAGCGCTGCAGTGCTGGGGTGAGAGGGTGTGGCGCTGGACGGAACTCACCCTGGAGAGGCAGGACCTGTCGGGCCTGGACCATAATGCTGAGCTGCAGGACCAGCTGAGGGGCGCTCTTCAGGAAGGATTCCAGCAGACGCAGCATGCTGATATCAGCACTCTGGAACATCATGCTCCAGTAGAAGTGATGGCGCTCGTGGTCTGCACGCCAGCGACTCTGCACGCCCAGATACAAGGCGTGGACGTACCTAGCGAGGAGGGGAGGGAGGAGAGAGAGCAGAGGGGGGAGAGGGAGAGGAGGTTCACAAGAGATTCACTGCTATTGGTGTGCACTAATGGAGATTATCTTCAAGAGTATGCTTTGTACGAGACGGGCCCCGTGAAATGTCTCGTTTGCCCCCCAAAATGTATACAAATAAATAAAGAACTGTCAGACCTCAGGTTCTCTAACCTGATGGCGTTCCTATAACGTTTCTTCCTCATGTAGAAGACATCTTGGGGTAGTTTGTTTATTGTGTGTTTTCTTTACATCCCTTTTGTGCTTCCAAGAGGTTTTGCCATCTCTTGTCTTGTGTTGGTGTGTGTGTTTTTTCACAGGACTTTAATTGCCTCCCTCATGAAAAGGTGACGGACCCACTAAGTAGTGAAGCGCTACGTGGCTCCAGAAGGCTCCTCAGGCAGGAGGAGACGTCGACGCCGGCGTGAAAGTGAGCGGTGAACCGTGATGGGTTTGTGTAACCCTTATTTGTTCTGGGTCCTGTTACACAAAGTGTCCTGCGGGATGCCATACTGGCACACAGCGTGGGCTATTCATATCTGCACAAGAAGAGGCAGGCGCAATTATCTTCCTTCTTAGAATCTGTTGAGTATCAAAAGCTTCTACGTCCAGTACTGTTTGTTTTTGTTGTCTTTAATTACTTCAGTGCCCAACCCTTAAATGACCCTAATTCAGCATATCGGTGACAGATAGCTCCCGGGTTACCAGCTGGGGGTGAAACACAGGAGGTAATCTTCTTAAGACGCACACACACGCACACACACACACGTGCACACGCACACACACATACACACACGTGCGCACACACACACACACACACGCACACACACATACACACACGCACACACACACACGCTGTAGTCTGAGAGCAGTGACAATTAACACAGAACACACAACAGCTTTAATGGAATTACCGGTAATTCTACTTTACCACACTGGTGTAATGTACCCCTGCATGGCTTAGACACACACACAGACACAGACACACACACACAGACACGCACGCACGCACGCACGCACGCACGCACGCACGCACGCACGCACGCACGCACGCACACACACACACACACACACACACACACACACACACACACACACACACACACACACACACACACACACACACACACACACACACACACACACACAGACACACACACACACACACACACACAAGTCTCAGGAAGAAGCCAAGAAATCAATACTTAGTGTTGAAGAGGCAGGAAGGGAATCTGCGAGGGGGAGGGAGATAATGGGTGAGCGATGTGGCCTGCTGATAGCTTGTATAATTGATTTGCCTCTGATTCCGCTATCATCACAGTGTCTGTCTGTAAAGATTATTCATCTCACCTCCCTCCCACCTGGGTCAGCCGACAGGCTCCCCTGCTGGCTGGCAGCGGCGCTCAACTGCCAAAGCCAATCAGAGCATCAGAACGCTGTAGGCTGGAGGGCTGCCTGACCCACAGACCTACAGAGCTGTACCCGCACCATGTGGGCCGGGCGGAGCGCTGCCTCTCTGGCTCTCTGGTTCTCTCTCTGGCTCTCTCTCTGGTTCTCTCTCTGGTTCTCTCTCTGGTTCTCTCTCTGGCTCTCCTGCCTCAGCACCTGTCTGGTCAGGGTTGAGCTGGTCAGAGCCAAACATGTACAACCACCCTGCCTGCCCCACCGCCCCCCAAAAAGCCCTTTTAAAATATAATGCAGCATGAGACTCCTCCTTGCACATGAGGACAGGATTAACTGTGAGGAGCAGGCGGTACTTCATAATCATCCAGACTCCAGGGGGAGGAGATGGGACCATATTGGCACGGCTGTGGATGAGTTGTCGATTTTCCCCAGGAGATGATTGACCTAGAAGAGAGAGGATGGGGTGGAGCCTCTCCTCGAGAGCCGTCAAATAATGTAAAATACGCTTTTTTGAGGTCCGGACATGAATGTGTTCCATAAGCACAGCAATATAGACAGATACACACACACACACACACAGATATAGAAGGGATTTGGAGAATACTGAGTAAACAGTAACACGCCCGCCTCATGCACAGACCGAGAGATGGAGGCAGGGGATCCACGTCCAGTCCGTGTAATGCGCTCCCATCCTTACCTCCAGACCTGTGCGAGCTGGAAGATGTGAATGACGGCTTGAAAGATCCACATGCAGACTCTGCAGCAGCCGCGGTCTCCTCCCGCGGTGCCCGGGGCTGCAGGCGGCACCCCGGCCGCAGCGGCGGCAGCAGCGGTCCGGCCAGCGCCCCGGCCAGGGTCGCTGTCCGCGGTGCTGAAGCGGCTGTCCCCGCCCGACGACGAGGCGGCGGCGGCGGCGACCACCACCACGGCGCCGCTCTCGGTGGTCTGCGCGTAGTCGTAGGCGAACCATCTGAAGCTCAGCACCTGCACGACCACCGAGGGGACGACCACAAACACCAGAGTCAACGAGAACCACCAGTAGTTCTCCCGCAGGTAGTAGTCCGCGGCCAGCCACAGGTCCGAGGCCCCGTCCGAGAAGAAGACCAGCAGGGCGCACAGGGTCCAGCAGCAGTCCAGCAGGGAGTAGCGGCGCCCCGCAGCACGGCGGCCCGGCCCGCGGGGCGCCTCGGCCGGGCTCGCATCTCGCAGCGAGACGGGCGCACCGTCAGATTTAGCGGCCATGTTTGTTGTAGAGGAGAGAGATGGGAGGATGATGGGAGGATGAGGAGGAGGAGGGGAGAGAGGGAGGAAGGGGAGGATGAGGAGGGGGAGGAGGGGGAGAGAGGAAGGAAGGGGAGGATGAGGGGGAGGGGGAGAGAGGGAGGATGATGGGAGGAGGAGGGGGAGAGAGGGAGGATGATGGGAGGAGGAGGAAGGGGAGGATGAGGAGGGGGAGAGAGGGAGGATGATGGGAGGAGGAGGAGGGGGAGAGAGGGAGGAAGGGGAGGATGAGGAGGAGGGGGTCATGTGTCTGTGGCTCTGTTGAGGGGAGAGAGGGAGGAAGGGGGAGGATGAGGAGGGTGAGGTGTCTAGGTGAGAGCACCGAGAGCATGTATTATTGTCGAGTTTAATTAGTGTAATAACAAATAAAATCACCATACGGATGAAAATTGGTTTGTCCCAGAAGGAAAACGTACACATGCATTCCTTTCCAAGTCTTCCATGAATCAAAAAGAAAAATGATTGTGTTTCAGTGTAAATAGCAGGGAGTCACTTATGCTGACACCTACTGGTAGAAATCAAGAATCACACATGAATGAACTGGAAATCAAGCAGCCTTTAAAGTACTGGTAGGTTATCACTGATGCATTATTCATTTTTATTGGACAACCGTCATGTCGGTGTAGAAATGACTCAATCACAGATCATGTGTGGAAGACAGGCAGGGTACACAACGTATGCATATATTTATACATCCCTCTAATAATATTCAAGATAAATTAGCAAAAGATTCTGCTAATCAACTGTAGCCATCAGCTGAACTGAATGACCTTTTAAGTCCAAGCTGCTGTGATTGATTAATCACTTCATTCTCTATAATACTAAATAAAAAGTTTGTTTTATACTCAAACAACTCCATCCCCACCAGCTAAACTGTATTGTTGGCCTGTGCCTTTGACAAATTAAATAAAAAAAGACCACGACAAGAATAATGAAAATGTACTAAAATTTAATCATTCATAAAAGCTGGAAAATCATGTGTGACAGGGTAACACAAGAAGAAATATTAAGTTGGTTTAGTACAATATAATTTCAGCCTCAAGACAGAAATCAAAATGCGTAATTTCACCCATCAGTCTATAAAATACTAATTTCCTTAGCTTCGTTATGCAAAAATGGAATTAGAATATATTATGGGAAATATGAAAGCCATGACAGCTTCCAATATAAAACAAAGTCACTTCTAGGGGAGCGGTGATGTGGCGACGGCGCCCCCTAGCGGCGTGAAACCTGCGGACATGAGGCGCTGTGTTGACACGGTTAGTGCAGAAGAAGGCATCACAGGGCCAACACACATGATTCCTTTTGCAAACATGAAGTCACAATATGCCAAAAAACAGTCGTGTTACTTTCAATAAAACACTTTAGTCTCCATATATTATATGGTCTCTCCTTGAAATCTGACACGTTGTCAAAAGAATAAGACCTTAGAAAGGAAAGATAACAAGTTGCCACCAACCAAGGCCAACAATGATGAATTACATGGGGGAAGGGGGGTTCTTCACCATTAAAAAGAAGAGAAGAAAATCTTAAAATAATGTGCCATCTCCTCTCCTCTCCAGAGTGGTGAAGTGTTCCTGTCAGCCGTCCTTGGTGGGTCCCACAGGGGTCTGGGAATGCTGGGCAACAGTAGACCGCGACAGGGATCTGCAGAGAGAGAGAGCGACATCCTGGTGAACACGCAAACAAACCAACTCTGCGGTGAACACGCGTGTGAATGTTGAGGCATGAGCAACCGTTTTTGTGTAGTTTCTGCATTGGGCTTTGCAACACACAGGGAAGAACGGTGTGTTTGTGCGTGGATAATTTAGATCTAATAGCAGAAATCATAATATATCAGAGGACCGAGCATTGAGCGATTTCCTTAAAGCCCATTTAAGGTTGTAATCTGTGGTGTTCAGCACAACATGTGCGGTTACTGGGCAACGCGTCTTCAAACACCGAACGTAGTTACACAGCAGCAGATGGAACCTGCGCTTAATTAGGCTTTATGAGTGTATAAAGCCCGGTTCAGATCAAAGATCAGCCCAAGCGGTTACAGAGTGGCAGCGGTGTGAGCTGGTGGGTCGCACAGCGTCTGAAGCCAGTCGCACGGAGCCTCAGATTCACCGTGAGATTAAAGATGTAAAAATCGCCATTTGCAAAACATTTGCAAGCGGCCGTCAGTTGCAAGTAGTTTTCGTTGCGATTCTCCTGAAATGGGCTTTACTGAGTAAACGTGGTTCTTACAATTATTACCAATATATCCTCACCCCCTCCCCTATAGCTCCCTGGCAACTAAAGTGTGATTAAAGTGGTTGTTATTTATTAATGAAAGACAAACTGGCAAAGAAAACTGCACCCGCTGCGCTAGTTCAGCTGCTCTCGTTGAAATACGACCAATCCGGTCTTCAACCTAAAGCTGTCAATCACCCTTCCAGTGACCTGCAATATCAATTATTTCCCTAAAAGAATGACCTGCATGGCATTTCCAATCTATTTTGATAGAATTAATCAAATGCTATGATTTAACCCTATTAAATGGATTCCGACTCACCTGGCCCAACGCTGACACTCACCTGGCCTAACTAACGCTGACACTCACCTGGCCTAACTAACGCTGACACTCACCTGGCCTAACGCTCAGACTCACCTGGCCTAACGATGAGTCTCACCTGGCCTAACTAACGCTGAGACTCACCTGATCTAACTAACACTGACACTCAGCTGGACTAACTAACGCTGAGACTCACCTGGCCTAACGCTGCAGCTCGCCGGCATTTTACAGCAGTGTGCAATTTGTCCTCTTCTTGGCCTTTTTCTTTTCCATCGGCGTTTTTCTATTGATCTGTCGCACCAGGTCATAGAAAATCTAGAAGACAAGTTAAATAACAGTCAGGATCGGAGGCAGAACTCAGAACAGGCGACATCACATACTCGGGGAGGCCGAGGCCGTGAGGAGGTCACGCGCTCGGCATCCGAACGAACCTCGTTGACGTTGATCTTTGATTTGGCTGAGGTCTCTAAGAAGGCACAGTTGTTCCACTGGCGGGCGAGGTTCTGTCCCTGTTCCTTCCCCACCACGCGCTCCTCCTCCAGGTCACACTTGTTGCCCACCAGGATCATGGGGACCTGGGCCAATCACACACCCCTCCAGTTAGACACGCGACATGCATTTGAATTAAGAAGGCACATCGACTCATCATATCAGGCGTATTATACCGTGGTCTGGGTGAACACCCGTTTCTAAATTGTCCGGCAGGTATGTTAAAACGGCATCAGCTCAAGTCAAATCAAATTCACTTCGAAATACATCCGCTCGCCAACTTGTAACCAAAGCAACAAGAGAGCCTAGCGGTCAAAGCTTAACGGTTATCAAGTTGATTACAAACCACAGCGGAAGAATAATTAACGTATTACTTTTTACTTTTATACCGCGACTAACCGACAAGGTTGTAAAAGGGACTCGCGTTATTCCTCTTCATAACGGTAACCTATCGATTCATAACCTTCTGATTTGAAGTGCAAAACGGTCACGAAATTTGGTGTACCATTTTTATGGGTGTACCATTTTTATGGCACCTTTGCAACAAATTGAGTGTGCCCACTTTTAGTATATTATACTACAATGTGTTAAGAACAAAGAGAACACTGGCAGTGAATAGTGTAACCATGGATACACAGTTAGCACCCAACTGTAGTTCAGATATAATCCGCAGGTGAAGGTATTTAGACATGTGTGACACCCAACTCTGACGCAGGGCGTGCAGTCATCAGGCAAGAGGCGTCCATGAATAAATAAGGACCCCCTGCATGGGGTGCTGCAGCCCCCGGGGCGGCGCAGGATATGAGCCACGTGGAGGCGGCTGATCGCGGCTAATAAAGGCGATGGCCTTTCCTCTGTGTTGGTACAAGCCCCGCCCTCCACCCCCCACAGAGTGCACTTTAATGAAGTTGAGAGGACATGAGATCAATGAGGCCAGTGCAGCCTCATGATATAACAAATACTTGAAAATATAGCCTATATATAAGCTATATAGACCTTTCAAATCAAGTTATGTAACTGAATGGGTCTTTGGACTTCCCCGACTACTGTGTTTATTTGAACCTTGCCAGCTTGCCATAAAACCAGGTAATTATGGCACTTCAATTATGACTGGAATTCATTCTGCGTCATGCGATTAGCTTCTCCGATTGGGCGGTTCGAAGAGGCTCTGGAGAACACCTGAACGGGGACCACGTCAGGTGTGAGTCACGGCTCAAGGAAGCAGGCAAGGCCATTACCAAGTCAAAATCTGACGTCTTCACCGCGGGCAGCAGTGATGTTATGGTGTTAATGTTATGGTGGGATAACTGCTACTAAAGCACATGCGGCATCCACCTCTGCAGAGTTACGTTGCAGACAACGGAGCCCTCTACCCGACGGCAGTAGTAATCACATCCTTGTGGAGTTTCTGGGGAGCGAGCGGCAACACTCACGTCCTCGGTGTCCTTCACTCGGAGGATCTGCTCGCGGAGGTCCTGCAGGTCGTTGAAGGTCGACTGCGCCGTGATGGAGTACACCAAGGCGAAGCCCTGGCCGTTCTTCATGTACAGGTCCCTCATGGCCGTGAACTGCTCCTACAGGACCGGGGGGAGGAGAGCGAAGAGACACGGCGTCACACCAGAGGCCCCCGCATACGCCCAGCCCACTAAACCCTGCGAACAGAGGGGCTTGCAGGGCTGTTGTATATGATAGGGTCCTTTTACACAATGTTGATATTGCTTATTAGGGCCGTCAACTGGACAAATAAACAACAACCCAATTTGTATATTCTATTCCAAAAACAGACTAATATTTATTAGAAAATATACATAAACATTTGCATCAAATGAATCATTCATGTGCACGGCCGTAATCCTCTTGAGCAACTACTGTTGTAGACACGACATCCACGGACGGGAGCACAATAAGCAAAAGGGTGTATACTTTTGTTTTCACATATTAGTACATCTATGATCTTAAACATAGGGTTCTTAAACCCTATGTTTTATGATCTTAAACAGGGTTCGGCCTAATAGTGGCTCCACTCTGCCACGCTCCCTCCCAGCCGCACCTCAGAGCTCAACAGGGTTGTGGCAACGCAGACGTTTAGCTGACTTTGTGGACAGTGACACTGGGAGTGCCCTCATATTATTACACGTCTGAAAGGTAATTTAGCTAATCAAAATGTTTTTTTGTTCCTAACTGAAAAATATTCAAATAGCAAAACTTAATTTTACAGCCTCTAATGCTTATGAATTCTAAATATTATTCAAAATAGTGTGAGGGTCATTACATTGAAATATAGGGAGATATAAAGCGTGGCATCAGACTAAATCTAGTTTTCCTTTCTTACTGATGTTTCAAACATCATTTTAAGGGGGCATTATCCTCACCATAATGAATTTATACAATCAAAATGGGTATCACGATACCTTCCTCGATATCTTATCTCGGTGTCTTCGTTTTGTGACGATACGCCATTCAAAGATGATACACACACAATATTGAATTATTGCCTGGCCCTCGCTCTGCTGAGCTCAACTTACAGTTCCGGCGGTGTCCAGGATCTCCAACATGCATTGCTGCCCGTCCACCTCCACCTGCTGCGGGGCGGAAAGACGAGCAGAGGAAATATGAGGCACGTAGCAACGACGGTTACCGTGGCGCTGCTCTGCAGGATGACAGGAAGAAGGGGCCATACCTTTCTGTAGGAGTCCTCTATTGTAGGGTCGTACTTCTCCACGAAAATACCTTGCACGAATTGAACCGTCTGGGAGGGGCAGAGACGGAGCACAAGACGTACACTTAGAATAAAACGCCACAACTTGGTCCCTTCATCTCTCTAGGATATGGGAACGCTAAATGTCTAAAAGAGAAATCAAGTCAATTGTTTGTCCTTACATTGCGATTCTACATCTACGAAGAAGCAGGTTTACATTAGCTTACTATTTTCTCTGCCTCATGACCATTTACCAACACAAAGATACTGTACAGTTTATTAGCTTAGGCGGTCCTACCTGTCCAGCGGGGCCTGGCTACCTGGCTACCCGTCTGCGGGGCCTGGCTACCTGGCTACCCGTCTGCGGGGCCTGGCTACCTGGCTACCCGTCTGCGGGGCCTGGCTACCTGGCTACCCGTCTGCGGGGCCTGGCTACCTGGCTACCCGTCTGCGGGGCCTGGCTGTCCGACCAGAGGCAGTGGTTACTCACCAGTGCAGACTTCCCCACGCCTCCCGACCCCAGCACCACCAGCTTGTATTCCCGCATGGCTCAGGAGACTTCACTAGACGGTGCAAGGAACTGCACGACAACAACAAAAATGACAACAAATCAAACTTGCTGGTTAGTTCACAAACCGCGATCAACGAATCACTGACTTCTGTATTCAGTCAATAGTAATACAAACACCAAGCTGAGACAAGCAAAGTCACGCCAGAACTAAAGCCACATAATGGGCTGCTAAGCCACGCTAGCTAGCGGTATCCCAGACCTCTCAAGAGAACAGCGCAGAGCTGCAGATGGACATCAGCAGATTCAACTCCCTCTCTCGCTCTGTTTCTGCCAAAAGAATGAGCTGTCTCCCACCCACTCCCCGGGGATGTCAGCGGTCTGAGAGGCGGGGCTTGCGCTGTGTCCCCAGTCCTCCGCGCAGCAGAGCAAGAATCAAGAGTTGCTAGCGTGCTGCAGGAAGTGAAGGAGCCCACTTCCTGTGCAGTACTCTGTAGCATCAGCAGGTAAACAAATTGATCGCATTAGGAGGCCGATGGTGAAGCCAGGCAGACGCGTACGGAGACTGCCAAGTCGCCTCGGTTCCTCATTCTGTTAACGCTGTGGTTTCCCCTTTTCAATAAGTGGTTTCATCTCATTACGGCTGTGAACATTACCCAGCATTAACATATATGCGGTGATTCCATATTTTTTTTAGGTTATTCTATTTCCATCTCATGTTTAAATGCTCCTGTGAGGATCGCAGTCTAAAATACTACATTTCCCATGAGCCTCGTTGCCCCTCATCACAGCTACTCTTGATTGAATATTGATTTTGAAGTTAAAAAATAAAGAGCGATCTGCAGTGGTGGTAACAAACTAAAAGCAAGCCGTACAGCCGTACAGGAGATCAAATGGTCTCCAGTACGCTATAAACCGCCCTGTTGTGAAATAGAATGATGAGAATCGAATCATTTGGTGGTAAACCGAATTAACCAAATTAGCTTAAAATATGCCATCTCAACATTTGTATTCTCCTAAAGTGAACCCGTTTGCCAAAGAAAACAGTGGCGTGTGATAAAAAGGCAACTATATTTATAACCAATGCTTTGAAAAGGCTGTACATGTTGCTCCATCATGCTAATATGAGGCTACATTGATTCACAAATGTCAAAGGGGAGGGGGGGGGGGCGTGTGCGCAGAGAAATATCATTAACGAGCTTTCTTCTCTGAATCCACTGATCAGACTGCGTCTGCCAATCACAGACTGGCATCGTTACTGTGGGACCTTTGTGGCGCGCTGGGCCACACAATACAAGAACCACTCTGTCACACTCCAGCAGCATTTGCAATTCTAACGACGAACGGCGAACGGCACGCACGCAGAAGCCCACAATGAAAGACGGACACACGAGGGACGCTACAAAGGGGCATTGTGATGCCCGCCCGTCCCCGCCGCCCCACTCAAGTGTATCAGACACGTTCTAAACCAGAGATCAGAGGAGACGGCCCCGCCCACCACGGCCACATAACGGCCAGAGATGACACACCTGGTTTTAATGAGACGCCTGGTGCAGAGACCGGCGTCGCTCGGATGAGATTTAACAACCGCAATATGATGTGTAAATGCCAGGTATTCATCAATACGAGCACAGATGCAGTGAATAGCCGTCCGCCGTAAAGCCCGCCCCCACCGCCATTTTCAGATCAAGAAGTAAAACAACAACATGACAAACATGACCAGCCAACCCACAAGCAGGATCAACAGGCGCCGAGTTACACCGCATCAGCACACGATGCTCGTTGCCGGCGTTTTTAGCGCGGTCGCACGGCGAGACCCACCGTGTACACAGCTGCTGCAGAGGACGACTCCCTCTACATCTGGCTAGGAGGGCCCAGCGGATCTCCTGGCAGGCTGAGGACGGCCGATTGGCAGGTGCTGAGAGACCCGACGACCGCGAGAGAGGCTTCTCCAAGTCAATTCCCACAGGAAACAAGCAGCACTGTGTGTTCAAACAGGAAGAGCACAGTCAACGACTCAAGTCATGGGCTACACACCGCATCGTATTAATATTGGCGGCTGGGATTTGTGATGTCGTGTTGAATATGCGTGAGATATCACACGTCTGTTATCAACACGGGTGGTCTTACACTTGCTGGTTTCAAGATTTGTACAATTTTTTTTTAACAAAAGCTGCTCTAATTTATTTTGTATTCAAAAAGCAAAAACGGCAAATTACAAATTCAACCGTCTTCTGGAATCAGGCTGCATTAATCACACTAAAAAGTCAACTCGTTCACAGTTATGAGTTGAAGATGAGTGGCGCAAGTAGAGATGCGCACTAGAGCATCGCTTCTCTTCTTTTGCGCAGCGGGGCCGCAATTACGGTAATAGTTTTACGTAACTTCACAGCAGACATAAAAGACTTTCATTTACATATACTTACTTATACTGTACCGTGTGTCTATTATACACACATATATATATATATACATACATATATATAGTGTGTATATATATACCCCGGAGCGTGGTCTGACACTAGGAACTCCTGGCAGCGAGAGGAAGGGTGGGGCACCTCCACCCTCAGCAGGAGTTGCACCACCAAGACAACCGTGGAAATAAATCGAATCGAATCGAAGCGGCTCCGCAGGGCTCCCGGGTCGAGACCGGTCGTGGTTTTTCAATACAAAACCACCGAAGCGAAGCGAAGTGAAGCGAACCGAAGCTCGAACCTCAAACCCGAACCCCCCGCCGCCGCCCTACACCCATGAAATCTCAATTTAAAGTCCAAAATGTGGCCCTGATCGGAACCCGGCTACCGAACCCCAGTACCGGGCGGGGTCGTCGTGCCACGTTTAGTGACGATCGATCGATCAGAGCCGAGCCGCGATTGATGAGCTCCGCGCTGGCGAAATGTTTAACGTTAGCCTCCCTTCGCCCGGCTAGCGGCTAGTGTCGGGCTAGCATCCGCTAGCTAGCCGGATGCTAACCCGACGCTAGCGGCTAACTGGGTCCAGAAGGCGTGCGAAACAGAACCGAGTCGTGACGGCTGACAGCGGGACGGTTACCCGCCAACTCATCCCTCCCCCCACCTCTCTCTCTTACCTGACGGGCACAAGGTGCACAAGGTTGTCTGGTGATCGGGTCCCCCCCGTGCTAGGCGTGCTAACGAGGCGAGCTAGCCCGTGATCAGCAGCGACTGGGACGAGTTACGGACCATTTATACCGCGACGTCGAGGCTCCGCCGCACGCTACGCACGTCACCGCCTCCCCCCGCGCCGGAGACGGGCACCCTACGCAGTACCCTACGCAGTAGACGGGCACCCTACGCAGTACCCTACGCCGTAGACGGGCACCCTACGCAGTACCCTACGCCATAGACGGGCACCCTACGCAGAGAGAGAAATGCGCGTAACCACACGTCGCGGCCCGCGGCCCTGCTGTGATTGGCCCGCTCGGCGGAGTCCTCCTCGCGTTTCCGGCTTCTCCTTCGTCGCCGCCCCTATTTTCGAATTCGGTGAAAAAACGTACCGTAGCGTCTCCCTCTTCTATTAGTTTCAGTGATTAAAGTCAGCTTCTCGGTTCTATTTCAATAGATTCCGGCACGACCCACACAGTTTCAGTCGCCACTTTGGTTTTTTTAAATTGTTTTAATTTAACGTACTACACCCTTAACACTCCGCCCCCCCCCCCCGCCCCGCCCCTAGCGGCCTAGCGGCGGCACTGCAGCATACGACGCAGACACCTACGCAGACTACGGCGCAGACGCACAAATCGGCCTTTATTACAGGAGCTCTCGTCTCCCGTCAGATACGACTTACATCACGTACAAGCGCTAGTGTTTCCACCGGGGGACTGCTCTATAGCGCCGTGTTGTTGTTCTTGTTGTTGTCAGCTGATCGGACAGTAAATGTTGTAAATCGTTCGACCGGAAGACGGCGAGGAGAGACTTACCGCCGCTCCGCTGTGCGCACGACCCTCCGCCGAGTGAATGTACGGAAGTGCGGCTCTAGTAGCCTGCCGCTGATTGGCTCGTCACCAGCCAATCACAGCTCAGTTCAGTTAGTTTTTTTCCACATCATTTATTTTTCTCTTACTCTTCTTATAGAAACACATGATAGACATTAATTAATAATCAACACTGTTTTTGGTTAGGCTACTACTTGTTCAATACACATACAGTAGATTAGGCTACAACTGGCTCCTGTATCCTTGTGGTGTGATTATTGCTAATACTACTTGCATTTAGTATTAAAATCTAAAGTTTAATAATGTGATGGAGGATGTGTGGGAGGAACTATTGATAAGCGCTTGTACTGTATAAGCAAATGTTTAAACAGTACACAAGCAGAGCCCTCCAGTTACTCTGAGTATACAACAGTCGGTTGTGTGTGGAATAAGAATATACAAGTCAGACCTTAGATCCAAATCTTAGATCTGATCCAAATCTTCGATCTGTGCTTCTAGATCAGTCTGATCACTCTGTCGCTGACATAAACAAGTTAAAGACATTTCTATTTTAGATTACATTACAATGTCACCCTTTGGCTTTTCTTGTTGAAGGAAATGGATGTGGACTAGAATTGATAATTGTCTGCTCACTGTGTTCACAGCCTTTTTGTAACACCCACCCCACCCACTGTGGTCAATGTCTCTTCCTAGTTTAGTTACAAATGAAATGCCTGTTCTCAATAATAAAGCATGTCTTTTCATCTAATACACATCTTCAACAACTGAAGACGTGTATTAGAGAGCTCAAATCCACAACATTTCAGTGCAAAACACACTCAGTGTTTCATTGAAATGTGGTTGTCTTTTTGGCAATCACACACACTGGTGTCATCAATAACAATAACCTAATGCCTCCTGTAGTGATCAGCGAATCTATTTAGTTTAAAGGTGCATTGTTGAATAACCTATCCGTGTATGTGCGTGCATTCTCAAATAAAAGACGACCACATTATCCTGACCGAGGTCGTGTCCTGTGAGAGGATGGTTCTTCTTCCTCTTGCTTTCACAGTTCCAGTTCTTATGGGCCTGTCTCCTCTCACCGGCTGCTGGCAACGTCTTTCCCAATGACTGAGTGTGCACTGCACTGCACTGGAGGAGAATAAGTCGCCCAACTGGCTACAGCCCAATGTTTGAAGGGACCAGAGGGGGAGAACTCGCACCATAACTCTCATTAGAATGGCCAAATATGGACCTGAGTCCATGTGAGGCGGCCGCCTGCTCTAATGAGTCAACAGGCCGCGTGAGGCGAGAACATGGCGGTTCTAAAGCACATCTTCCCTGTGTGATTCACACACCGATCTGTGTGAGTCAGTGATTTATTCCTCAAGTAGCCGACACAAGGCTACAGTGCGCACCAATGAAGGTCACGCTACATTACCACAGATTATTTGGCCAAGTCCCAAATGTACATAAAAAATATAGACGGTCTTCCCCTTGTCTGTACGCAAAGGAAGAACCATTCAAATTCTTTGTGATATTCATCTAAGTTCATTCAGTGTCATCGGATACACATTTATTACACCTTAAAATACATTCACTGTCACTGAGCACAAAATGTACAATTTGAAGACATTCACTTTGTCAGATGTCTCAAAAAAGGAACTTCATAGTGAAACTTTGACACTTTTATCTTACCAAATGAAAAATCCAAATACTTGCCCCTGATAAGTCACTCAGTGTAAATGTTCTGCAGCAACAAACAAGTTACACAATAGAAGATGAGACATGTATCTGTCTAAACACCTTGGCTTTATTTCACGGTTACTAATAGAGTCCATTAACTGGAATGCAGCATTCCCGTAGGTCACCCACCATGTGGTGCTCTGGGCAGAACCAAACAAGGTGGGCGCATCAGAACCACCTGAAGACTGAAGGACAGGTTGGGGGTGTGACTGACTGACTGACTGTGTCACACACACACACACACACACACACACACACACACACACACACACACACACACACACACACACACACACACACACACACACACACACACACACACACACACACACACACACACACACACACACACACACACTTCCTTAAAGTCTTGTGTTGATCAATAGTGAAGTCAGTATGGTGATCGGTGTTCTTCTGAGGCCTGTGGTATCTATCTAGCACGTTGGACACAATTGGTGCGCATTGGAGACGTTTTCCATCGTACTGTGCTTCTATTTTTAATCAGATTAGAATCAGGGAGACTTATTTTCCACGGTGTTGAGTGTCCACATGAAGCAATGCAGGCATGTGTGTGTCCCCACCCCACTGCTCGGTGTGCCAATAAACCCGTTGCATGCACTGCACTGCACTGCACATGCAACAGGTTTAAACCATGGTATAAACACACGCCGAGTGTATGTTTAGACTCCACTGGTGGCTGGTCGGTCATCGCTCAGCACAAGTCAACTCGAGTCTATTCCCTGCCTTGCTCAAGGGGATTTCCAAATGTAGCTTCTGCGGCACACACGTCTCACCCTGTGTCATCTGCGAGTTTCCCTGCATCTAAGCCTGCATTACAGTCTACTAATGTCGCCGTCCGTTTTATATTTCTTTGTGCCATTCTCTCCTTCACGCTTCGCTTCACTTCTTGCACAGCATTCCCATTATTCCCAATGTGTTTAAATTTCCCCGGCGGCCTCAAATTCCTAAAATGTACCACGTCTGGCTTCCGCTTGTCATCCTCCCGTGGCTGTGTTTTCTGGAAGACACCAGGCCGCTGTCATTTGTTGGGTAGCCGTGTCTCTGCTGTGTCTCTGGGTGTTTGGCCTGAAGCCTCCAAGCAGCCTTCACCTCCTCCTCCTGCTTGCATACTTGAGGAGCCACAGCCCTTTGGCAAGTCTTCACTCGCTGCCGCGCCTTTGTCAGCGTTTGGCTCCCCCTGCAGGGGAAGAGTGGGATTACAGAAGTGCAACACATCTCACATGGACTCACACACACACACACACGTTTCTGAACGGCTTTGAATTTCAATTCGCTTCTTTTCTTTTTAAATTGAATTAACTTTTTTAACATCACGTTGGAACATCAGTTCGGTTAGTAGCCTTCTAAAGCTCATGGTGGAAGGGTGCTACCCGGACCCTGGGCTGTGCTACCCGGACCCTGGGTTGACCTTAAAAGGCAGCGCAGCCTCACCGGAGCCCCGCGACGAAAGTTAATTAATCTTCCAGCCGCGGAGCCGCAAACACGTGTATTCCTCTACGTTCAGATCACCCACGCTTCGGCAACACGTCAACACCCATCACTTTCAATACCAACTTACTATCCCAAATTATAGGATTACAAACAAGAAGTACACATGGCATGCGGTGCAAGCATGAGAACACGGTTTAACAAACAAAAAAGTTGGCTTTTGTGTTAAGAGTAAAGGTGAATGTCGGTTGCATCCCAGAGGTTGGCCCCTCCTAACCCCTAAACCCCTAAACCCAGTCAGGGTCCAACCGTCCGAATGCTCCCGGTGGGCCCCTGCCTCTGTAAACAAACACTAGAGCTTACATTAAGACTTTTTGTCCCAGACGTGTATCTAGCTCCAACATTAGGGAGGGAGGGAACGAAAATAAAAGGCACAGCGCCTTCAGTTGAAAGTACACAACAAAATGCCAAACCTCAATAGACAATTCCCGGTGAATTAATTTCTTGGTCTCTTCCTCACAGAAGTCAAGCATTGCCTTCCTATCATAACTTATCGAGGGCGCCTTGTCGGTCTGATTCCTCTGCCGCAGCCCGACAGGCACCCCGGGGTCGGGGTCAATCACCAGGATTTCGCTCTCCAGCTCCTTCACTTCGTCCGCCGTCAGAGTGGCCAGCAGCGCGTCCAAGTCGTCGTCCTCCTCCTCCTCCTCCTCTGCTCCGCCGTCCTGCGCCCTCCTCTTCCCCTCTTTTGACATTATTATTATTAGGATTATTAATATAATAGTTTAGAATGTAGGACTTGGGGCTTCTATTTTGCCGCTTGCATGTGACCCCAGGCGCTGTCCGGCTCTGCTGTGATAACAGTAATGAGGCCCCTAGGAGCAGAGGAGGGGGGGAGGGGGGGAGGAGGAGAGGGAGGGGAGAGAGGGGAGGAGGTGGGGATCTCCCTCGCTCCCTTCCAATGGCAGGGCAATTATTTCGCACCCTATTTTGGAAGAAAATTGATACGGCCCGCCTCTCGAGGGGAGTGGACATAGAATAGAAATCATATCAGGACCTATTTAAACACTGTCTGAAGGAGAGGCTTCAGGGGGATGGGGAGCAGATGTGTGGACACTGTTATATATAAATAACCAGCTCAGCTCGGGCTCAGCGCACTTCAACACGATCAAAGTGACAAGACAATTTAAAGAACATTTGTAGAACAAAAAGGATTTTTATTCCACGATATAAACCGCAAAGTCTGTAACTACCTAACGTCTTGTCCCGAGGGGTACCCTTAACCGGAGCGCATGCTGTGGCAGTAAACGAATGCAGGCCCGTTCCCCCGGTCGGCCCGGATACATCCTCACAGCTGCCCGCCACCTTTCAGAGGTTCTGTACATCGCGCACGCACACACACACACGCACACACACACGCACGCACGCACGCACACACACACGCACACACGCACACAGCCATACACACACTTACACACACGACTGCTAAAGCACAGACACTTCAGCGCACATCAAGCTGGGTCAAAATCGGACAAACATTATTGCTCAGATAAATAAATCTATTCTACAAAAAAACGGAAATAATTATATAAGATAAGATGCATGTACTAAACACCCGAGGTTCAAAGAAGAAGAAAAGATAAAAAAAAAAAAACACAGTCAGTATTCAGTTGGTTTTTTTTTTTTTTTTTTTTTTAAAAGGGGGGAGGTGGGTGGGGGGGAGCGGTGTCTGTGATGAAGAACGCTTAGAGTC
This sequence comes from Coryphaenoides rupestris, assembly GCA_002895965.2. Classification (NCBI taxonomy): domain Eukaryota; kingdom Metazoa; phylum Chordata; class Actinopteri; order Gadiformes; family Macrouridae; genus Coryphaenoides; species Coryphaenoides rupestris. Next base: position 472,380 of record PIJE02000053.1, read on the forward strand.
TTCGGCCCTCGTGTGTTTACGCATGCGATGCGGTTCCATAGAAGGTCAAACTACGATCCAGAATCTCTCCGCGGTGCGTGAGGTTGGTCAAGACTCCGACGGTCTCCCATGCAGCACACAACGACATCCGGTATTTTCTTCTTTCCTTTTTTTTTTTTATCCATTTCGATAACCACATTTCATACGAAGAAAGCACTATATATATATAATAATATATATATATATATGTAGATATATATATATATGTAAAAATACAAAAAAACAAACTGAACCGTTGTGTTCTGCGCCAGGAGGAGTCAGTAAAGAGGAGATAGCACCGTTGTTACACACAGATCTGACGACGCGGGGTCACGTGACCACGAGGAGGAGGAGGAGGAGGAGGGGGCGATGACAACGTGAAAATCGTTCCATAGCGGTCTGAACGCCGTCTGACTCCCCCCTCAGGGCCCCAGGGGTCCGTCTCCGAGCGCACAGCCCACGCACACGTAGTCCTCCTTCTCCGCCAGCTCGGCCGTCACACCAACGCACGCCTGGTGGAACCACTGGTTACAGCGGCCGTCGCACTGGACCCAGTCCACCTGCAGCAGACACACCAGCACGCCACCGTTAACACCCGCAACGCTGTCAACGTACAGTACATCTCTCCATCCCGTGGGACCATGCGAGCGGCCGATTGGACGATGGGTAATTGGTTGTCGTCGTTGATTGGCTGACCGGGTGTTGGCGGCCAGAGTATAAAAGACAAGCAGTGAGGAGGAACAAGTTCTCCATCTCCTGCATCTCGGCTGAGTGGGATTAATGTGTGCGATCATAAACGTTAGGTCCTGTGAATAAATAAATATATTGTTGATTTGATTTAGAATCTGTGTGATTATTATCTGGGGGAAGTGCATGCGTCACATTATGTACCAACATGTTACATATTACGATAACATACGATGTCACCCCCTGATCAGCTGTTAACGATAAAGGCATCAGCCAAGATAGAAATGTCACTCAGATGTGCTTACTACTGGGCAGCATAACAAACATCCCACTGGGCCTCTGCCCATGTGGGTCGAGATCCAAAGCATATCCGAGCTTTGGCCTTTGTGACCGCAACAACAAACATCTCTGAAGCCCTGAAGTATTGTCGGAGCGTTACCTCGTCTCCCTCTGGCTGCTGGCACCTCTCCGCCGGACACACGGCCATCTCCTCGTCGGAGCCGTCCGACTGGGAGAAGTCGGAGCGCGGCGAGGAGGAGGTGGAGGCCCCGCGGCGCTCCAGGCTCTTGTCTCGGCTCATCTTCTGCCTCTTGTAGTGCGGCTTCTTGTTCTTCCTGGGCCGCCGCCCCGAGGCCACGCCCCCCACGCCTCGCTCCAGGTGGCGCTTGGCGTTCTTCTCAGAGACGCTCAGCGTGCTGCCCTCCTCGTCCTGACACACGCCGAGAGGTGAAGCATACGGAGGAATATATTAGGTATATAGGTATTAATAGATATATACCTACCGTATATATTATATATAGTATATACGGTAGGTATATAGGTAAAGGTAAGGGTAGGTAAACAGGTAAAAGGTATATAAGTATAAAGGTAAAAAGGTAATAGTTAATAGGTATATATGTTAAAGGTAAATAGGTATAAAGGGTAATAGGGGAATAGTTATATAGGTTAAAGGTAAAAGGTATATAGAGTAAAGGGAAATAGGTATAAAGGGTAATAGGGTAAGAGTTATATAGGTTAAAGGTAAACAGGTAAAAGGTAAACCATAGACTGCATGCGTGTAGGAGTGTGTTTCTATTCTTATCTGATCTGCGGGTGAACAGTTTCTCTCTTACGTCGTTCCAGGACAGACTCTTCTCCTGGCCGTCGCTGAACTGGACGTGCTTGGTGCAGTCGCTGGCGTGGTCGTGCGGCGGGGACAGGCACCCCGCGGGGGGCCGGCTACTCCGGGGCCGGTGCATCAGGGCCCGGTACAGGTCCTGGGTCTCCGGCAGGGACACGGGCAGCAGGAGACCCTCCACCATCAGCTCCTCCAGCTCCTGACTCAAGCCTGGAGGGATTTGTAGACACAACAATGTAATAATAATATAAAGTGCGAGGGGTACTTTGAAGGATTGCAGGGGTTATTCTGATCATGAACAAAAACCAAATGTTTGTTGTTGTTGTTTTAATATTGGCTATGAACAATTGCTAAATAGTTCCACCTTAAAAGGAGACATATTATACCACCAGGTGTGAGCGTGATTAGCCATTCCAAGAGTTTAAAAAAACAAAAGGTGTCATCTCTGGTTTTTGACGTCACCAGTGGGAGTGTCCACCTAGAAGTATGCTGGATAGATCAGCCTACCAGCCGACCCAGTGGACTGTAGCAACTGGTAGGCTGATCTACCTCACACCTGGTGGTGTAATAGGAGTCCTTTGAGAAAAATAATGAATACCCCAATGAGAGCATAAGATCACTTTAGCTTTAAAGGGGCACTTTGCTAAAAGTAATATCTTGGAAAGGGTACATTAGTAAAAAACAAAACAGTGTGAGATCCACTACAGCCGAGGAATCAGAGAACAACCTCAGCTCAGCTCCTACCCTGCAGGGGGATGCATCGCTGCTCCGTGTAGAAGACGGTCTGAGCGTGACTCGTCTTGTTCCACTCTGGCGTCAAGTATGGAGCCTGAGAGAGGACACATCATCACCATCACCACCACCATCACCACCACCACCATCACCAGCTGACACAAGAGACTCAAGACCCACCTGTTCTGAGTTCACCTGGACTCTGCATAACCCCCCCCCCCCCCCCTTCCCTCTCCTAACCCTAACTTGTGTTTGTACGTCTTGGCATTATAAATAGTACTTATTGTTTAGTATATTGTATGTTCTTAGATGTTATATTATAGATGTAATGCACTCAGAATGGCACGTCTGCTCTTATCCCAGCTATTATGCAGGCTACCTAGCAATTATGAAACTCGTTCTATTAACCTTGCAATTATGAATGCTTGAAACCTGCTCTATTCTTATCTTTATGAACCACAGTGATATATTGCTTTCTCTCCTTCAACAAATGTATTCTTTGTAAGTCGCTTTGGATAAAAGTGTCTGCCAAACGCCCTGAATGTAAATGTAAATGATCATTAGGAAGTGTCACACGCTACCACTGGAGCAAAAGGGCAACACGTCAGACAAAACCCCTCCCCCAAACAGACCTGGGCGTGGCCGTCGGCCGTGGCGGTGTTGTTGTTGTTCCCTGAGGCCCAGCGGGTCAGCGTGGGCGGAGTCCCGGGCCCCTCCTGCATCTCCTGTAGGCGGAGCTCGTCCGCGTTCTGCCGCGCGCGGTGCTGCCAGTTCACCGCCCGCTCCACCAGGAAGTGGAGGGCGTCGGCCTCTGGCAGCCGGACCCGCCCGCCGCGGCAGCACTGCTGCACGGCGGCCAGCAGGGGGAGCACCTCGCTCATGGGCGGAGCCTCCGAGCGCCGGCACAGTGGGCAGAGCCACGGCTGACGGTCGGCGGCGGTGGCACCGTCGTCGTAGAGGTCGCGCACGCAGACGCTGTGGAAGGCGTCGCGGCAGAGCTCGCACTGCAGCATGGCACCCATGGGTGCCTCCTGGCACACGCACACCGTCAGGTCCATGCAGTCGGCCGCCGGGAGCAGCTTGGACTCGTTGTCGGCCCGCAGCGCCGCCATCGCCTCCATCTCCCGCCGCCGCAGCGCCTCCAGAGCGGCCGTCTGGCGAAGAGGAGGACAGTCAGGCAAACGGTTAAAGTGGTAATCTCGCAGATTTATGTTTCGTGCTCTTTGGAGACACCTATGGTGAAAAGCAGTAATTGCATCCAAATAGTGTCACATAGGTGACGTCGGTCCGCTGGCAGTTGTTTAATGGCGGATACTCCGTTTACTCTAGTAGAGACCAAGTAAACAGTACATCACTTCCGCTTATGCTCTCTGGCGGACATCCATGGGACCAATCACTGCTGGGTTAATGTTAAATCTTGCGCGGGAAAGGCGACTCGCCACCCAGTCCGTAATATAAAAAAATACTGCAAATGCAAGGGCTTTCATCAGTGGAGCATAGGCTCAGTCACCATTGTGTTAACTCGTTCAGCGATAGATAAGTGACTTTACAGACATTTATTTACAGGAAAATCTTCGAGATTACCACTTTAACCAAGCATGTCTCAGAAACACGTCCTGACTCATCCGTTGGGCTCACGGCAACACAAAGACTTTGTTATTTTGTGCTTTCATGAGTGTGAGTGAACTCACAGCAGAGGAGGAGTCCTTGCACGTGGAGAGAGCTCTCTGGATGTCCACCGGGGACTCGGGAGGTGTCGCCGGCTTCTTCTTGCCGAGCTGCGGGGAGCTGTTCCCCTCCTTGGTCTTCCTCTTCGGAGAGCCCACACTCCTCGGACATAGAACCTGTGATCCCAAACAAACCCACACAAATCATATAGTTGACCTCCCTGAGCCACAGACACGGCCTTGTGAATCAGCTCCAGCCCGGGTGCCCTCTGTGCTCGGGCTGGAGGGGGCGTTTTAACAGCGTTTACTGACCTCCAGTAGAGTGGAGGGGTCGTTCTTCTTCAGGAACATGGCGACCGCAGACTCCTTCCACTCCTGCACTTCGGCCAACAAAGCCTCCAGTCTCTGGAGGGGCTCCAGGTGGACCTGGATGTCCTGGCCTCGGAGCACCGCGTCGGACAGGGCCGCTGCGGTGGGTGCGCAGCCTGGAGCCTGGAGCACGAACCAACAACAACAGCGTCGGGGGTTACAATCTGCTGCAGCGTATTATGACCACATAAGGTACCGGAGACCGTTCTGAGAAGATGTGGTCCGGACCTGCAGCTCCTCGGCGTCCTGCAGCCACTCCCTGGCTCTCCGGACGGACTCCTGGAGCAGCAGACAGTTGGGCAGGTGAGCGGGGACGGAGGCTGACTTCACAGCGGCTGTGCTCAGCGTCTCCAAGGGGAGGGGGTGGCTGGCGGGAGAGCAGAGTACAGTATTTAGAGAGAACCGGCTTGCGATCATCGTCCGTCCCTCCGTCCGTCCCTCACCTTCTACATATTACAATCCCACTAGCGATGGGACACTGCAGACAAAGTAGCATCAGTGTCACCTTCCTGAGAAGTGTGTGATCTGTTGATGCATGAAGGACACAAACGCATCCCCCCCGGTTTTAAGTTTGACATCACAAGTTTGACGTCTCTTGAGGCTTTAGTCTTAAAGGGACCCATTATGCCACCAGATGTGTGTGTGATTAGCCATTACAAGCCATTTCAAAATTGTCATGTGACTAAAATAGTCATTGTGACAATGCGACATCACAAGTGGGAGTGTCCACCCAGAAGTAATAGGCCAATCACGCTCACACCTGGTGGTATAATAATAGGACAATTGACCGAAACGTGAGCAGCGCGGAGGCAGAGCCCCCGTGGAGGCAGAGCCCCCGTGGAGGCGGAGCCCCCGTGGAGGCGGAGCCCCCGTGGAGGCGGAGCCCGGCACTCACCTGGCTTTGAGGAGACTAGCAGCTTTGTCCTCCCAGTACTCCGACGTGGCGAGCAGCTCCTGCAGGCGAGCCATGGCCTTGTCCACGGTGGGGTGGGCGGCCAGGCCCAGCCCCTGGTCTACCAGCTTCCGCATGGCCTCCAGGGTGAGGCTGGAGTAGGAGGGCCGGACCCCCACGCCCTCCAGCCAGCGCGACTGCTCCAGCTTGACCCGCAGACAGGGCAGCTCAGGCAGCTCCACGTCAAAGTCGAAGCTGACATCCAGCAGGCTCTGGATCTCCGTCACGCTGGACACGTTCTCCGACAGGACCTTCTCGCTGTGCTGCTGGAAGTCCTCGATGTCGTTCAGGAGTTTCTAATGGCGGACAGACGTTGAAGACACACCAGAGAGTTAGACCAAATCAGGTATCCTGCGTGTCCTGCACAGTGGACTGGGCGAGGAGGAGGCGTCGTACCTTCAGCAGGGGGGCCTGGGCGAGGCTGCAGGGCAGGTTGTACAGCTGCCTCACGAACGACCGGAGCTCCTCCACCGTCAGCAGACTCGGCGACTTCCTGCGCCCGCACCGAACCCTAGATCACAGCCACACGGCGGGAAAGCAAAGCAACGACAAGTCAGCCAAGGTGTGGAACCTTGGAAACCGGCACTTGCTTCTAGGAAAACCTGGAGAGTCCACATGTGGTGGTGGGGTGGTGGAGGTGTAGGAGATGGTCTAATGGTGGTGGTTGTGGTGGTGTAGTGGTGATGTTGCTGGTGTAGGTGATGGTGCTGGTTTAGTGGTTGTCGTGGTGGTGGTGGTGGTGGTGGTGTGGCCGGTGTTTGCCTGGCACCTGGTCGGTCGTTTGCCGGCGAGCAGCTGCTGTGCCACCGAGGAGCACTTCTCGGCGTCCTCGGTGACGAGCCGCAGCCGGAACAGGAGGTCGTTGTTGGGGAAGACGTTGGACTCCGACTCAGAGACGAGGGAGCGAAACACGGCCAGTCCTGGAATACGAACGAGGACAATGGAGAGTTGAGCGCGCGGATGACTCACTTGATTCACTAATGAATGCCTGACAGCATTGAGGAGAAAATGGTCAACGGACGGTCCGACTGCTCACCCTTCTTCTTGTCCAGTTTGGCGTCGAGTGTGTGGGTGACACGAAATGCCCAGTCGTCGTACAGCTCCGCTCGATGTTTGACCGCCGTCATCAGGGGGTAAAGTTCGTCCAGTGTGAATCTGTAACTGCACGAGGAGAAGGGAAGGGGGGAATAACGTCAACGCAAGTCAAGGGGTAAAAGGACACACTGGTGCCATGTCAGGACACACTGGCGCTCTGTGGGGACATGCTGGTGCTATGTGGGGGACAAGCTGGCGCCATGTGGGGACACGATGGCACTGTGTGGACACGATGGCGCTCTCTGAGGACACGATGGCGCTCTCTGAGGACACGATGGCACTCTCTGAGGACACGCTGGCGCTCTGTAGGACACGCTGGCGCTCTGTAGGACATGCTGGTGCTCTGTGGGGACACGCTGGTGCTCTGTGGGGACACGCAGTGGATCGAGGCCGACTTACTTCAGTGTGTAGTTGGAGATGGGACAAGAGCAGAGGTCGTGGACGTGGTGCAGGCAGGCGAGGACACCCGGGCTGCATGGACACGTGACGGCCGACAGGTAGCACGTGGTCCGGCAGCAGATGCACTGGCGATCGTCGTCCTGCAGGTGGTCGTACTTGGCCACCCGACTCAGCGCCACTCCCTGCGGACGCCACACGCTAACGTTATTCACAACCCCCCCACCCCGAGCCCTCCTATTGGCTGGTGTGGCGGTCGGCTGGCTAATCTGCCCCCAAAGGGTCTCACCATCTTCTTGACCTTCTCCCTGAGCTCCGCCTCCTCGCGGATCATGAGCACCATGTCGTGGTGGACGGCGGACGCCAGCACCACGTCCAGCGTGTCCGCCTTGGCGGCCATGTTGCACACCATCTCGTCGTGGGAGAAGACGTTGTAGCGCCTCAGCAGGCGGTAGTGGTCCACGCACTGCCGGCCCAGCGGCATCTGGTGGGGGTGGAGGTCAGGAGGTCAGAGGTCAGGGGGTCAGAGGTCAGAGAGCCGATCGCTCAAGTCGCTCGTCGTGGGACCACTGATGATGGGAAATGACACAAAAACGCTCGGCCCGGGAACCTTACCCAGTCCACGGTGCAGAAGTTGACTGCCTCTGCAAAGTTGAAGCCTTGGTTGAAGCCGCTGTGGTAGGCTCTGGGGAAGGTGACCACGAACTCCCCGGCACACTGGTTGGTCCGGTAAATCTACAAGCAGATCGATCGGAACGCATCGTTTACTGGTGTGAGTCCACCACCACCCCTCATCCTCCCTAAGCCACTCCCACGTACCCTAACAACCAGGGTTTGAATCCCATACCCTCTTGGATCGCTACTAGCACTTGTATGTTCGTACGTTCCGGCAACAGCACTTAGCATTGTGTAGCATCTGATCCTAGCCGTCTTGCTGGTCTTATCCTAGCTAGCATCTTATCTTAGCCGTCTTGCCGTTCATCAGCAAGGGACTTACCGAGCAATTATGAGCGATTTAAACCGGTTCCATTCTAATCACACTGTACCGTCAGCGATATATATTATTGTTTCACTTTCGCTTTGGCCTTAATCAGAGGTGTCAAACATGCGGCCCTCAGAAGACAATTTCATTTCATTTCGAGATATCGATGTCTTCTTTCTTATGGATTTCTTCACTTCTTCCATAATCACAAAAGTTTGTACGCCCTACAAATATCCACTAAGCTGCATGAGTTGCAATATGCATTTTCAGGAGTTCAGGGACCTGGAGACTGTTTCGCTCACCCTTTTCAGATACATTAGAAAGGAATACAACAGACTCTAACCTTGAGTCTTTTCCTTATTTCACTAGTTTTATTAAAGGTAATGAGACATTTCAAAACAGCGTAGCAAGATGTTTGGTTAGTCCGGTCCCTGCTAAGTCGAATTTGGTCTGTTATGGCCTCGACTTCAAATGAGTTTGAGACCCCTGCCCTGAATGCAAATGATGAGAGAGAGATGGGGAGGTGGTGCCGTACCGGGACTCCGTGGGACATGAGGGTGTTGGGGTTCATGATGGTGACAAGCTGGTGCAGCAGGTCGGGCTGAGAGTCAAACAGCTCGGGGGCCAGCTTCTTCATCACCGCCTCCAGCTGCTCGGCCGCGGAGCCCGGGGCCGCGTACCACGTCTTGGGCTCGCCCCTGAAAACAGAGGCAAGGAGGGAGGGAGGGATGATTGGCCATGTTTACAAGGACAGCAATATTCAGACTATTGACCTTATTCTAAATAAGACAATATTTTGATTACGCTGAGTTAATACTGCCATGTAAAGTTCCAACTCTTTTTTGTTTTATACGCTTTTCTTGAGACTTAATTTCTTAAACGTCAATTGTAAGAGTGTACCAGTGAAGGTAGTTAATTGAGTAGCTCCAGTGGTCCTCGATGTGCCAGCAGAATGAGGAGAAGCACATGCCCACGTAGAGCCAGGGCAGCGTCATGCCGCAGATGTCGGCGGTGACGTGGGTCAGCACTGAGGGGTTCATCATCGCCATGTTGTTGAGGTTCCAGCCGCACTTGAGGTATTTCTGCAAGTGGCAGAGCGAGAGAGAGAGAGAGAGAGACACACACGTGTGTTTATTTGGTCAATTTGATCCTTTCATCCAAAACGCTTGACAGTATTGCCTCATTCACCCATTCATACACCGATGGCGGTGCCAACAACCAACACGTCAGGAGCAGTTAGGGTTAGGTGGAGTCTTGCTCAGGGACACCTCGACACTTAGCTGGAGGCGGAGGGCCGGGGATCGAATCGGCAACCTTCCTGTTGCCAGACAACCGCTCTTACACCTCCTGAGCTACTGCCGCCCTATCAATACGTTTGGCACCATGTTAGCACCAACATGGTGGCTCTACCACAGCAGGGGGAGGAGGGGGGGGCGGGGGTCCTTACTTCGTCCGCCGGGGACACCTTGTAGCGCCCGTTGGGGATGGGGAAGCCGCTGCCAAACTCCTTGGAGGCGATGTCGGCGCCGTACTCCACCGTCACGTCCTCCTCGATGGCCCCCACCAGCCGCCAGAACTCCTTCTCCACCAGCTCCGTCGGCACCATCTGCACACCCACACAATAAAAAAAAGAAAAATCGATAAAGTTCAGAGGCAGAATGCATCGACAACAACGACGACAACAACAGAGTAAGAAGACGCTCCACTCACGTGAACGGGCATGTTGAAGTAGTCCGACTTGAATGCGTCGGCCATCTGCCCGAAGGCCCGCAGCGAGTAATCCCGGTAGGCCTGCTCGAAGCCAAACGCCTCCTGAGGTTTGCTGCATTCCTGCGCAGACAAATCAAGAGGAAAACCTCTTCAATATTGTGTGTTGATTCTTGTACTGTGAGCAGTATAAGTCACGTGTGCACATTTTACAAACTATACTATACTAAAGCGGGCCACTTCATCCCTACAGCGTTCCCGGTCATTCCTACAGCTTTCCTGCACGCATTACCGCGTACGCTTGAAACCTGAAACTTGGTGGCACACAAAAGATTATCCTCGTTGCTCCAATATTGACTTTATTGTGCTCTGAGGGTTCGACCTCCCTGGCGAGTAGCTTGGGCCAAAAGCATCTCGCTAACCGCCTGCTAACCTGACGCAAGCCTCCTCCTCCTCCCGCCCTCGTCTCCTCCGAGGCCGAGTGTGTGTGTGTGTGTGTGTGTGTGTGTGTGTGTGTGTGTGTGTGTGTGTGTGTGTGTGTGTGTTTTTTGCCGCGTGTTGACGACGGCGGTGCCCTCACCTGAGCCAGACACTTGGGGCATCGCCAGTCCCCCTTGGGCACGTCGTGGAGGGCGGGGATGAGGCAGAAGGTGTGGTAGCTGTCGTCGCAGCCGTCGCACAGCAGGAGACGCTCCTCGTCGGCGCCGTTGCCGCACGCCAGACACACCACCAGGTCCACCTGCACAGGGAGGGCGCGCACCTGTTGGTGTGTGTGTGTGCGCCGCGAATATAGCACATGTGGCCCGTCAGAAACACACACACATACATACACATGCACATGCACATATATACACTAAACACACAGATGCATTTCTAATGAATGCATATTAGATGATGATTATGGGATGTTCAGGGTGGCTTGCTATGTATGGGTTCATGTATGCATGCATAAAGAGATAAACAGCACAAACATATACTCCGTTTCCACTTTGTGATATAATTCATCACCGAGTGGAAACCGTTCTCCAATCACTGATACGCTATGTTTGTTGCTGGATGTAGTCCGGGCGGTGAGACTGATTATTTGCTTCGACTCGACGTTCCGTTAATGAGGAAATAGCAGGCAGGAGGCAGTGCGATGCATTCAGACCGGGTCTACTGGCGGCTCTGTTTACGGAGCAAAGCGAGAGACTAATTTGAGCTTAAAGAGGCGATTAACGGCAGGACAGTGGATCCACTTACTGGGCTTGGAGGAACCAGAGGAACCGGAGGTAGGCTTTTCTTGTAGCGGGACTTGACTTTATCGGCTTCAATCGCTGGCTCTTTGACTTCCATCGGCTCTTGTTTCACAGTAATGGCGATCTCTTTCTCTGCGAGGACGCGACGGGAACGGAAAGTGTTACAAACGGCACATGAAAGCGAGCGCACACCGCTGCCAAACAGAGAGAGTCACTGGCTCTGCTGAGAAGGTGATTGGCTGCAATCTGCCATCTCTCCAGGACCTGCATGCCTCCAGGACCCTGAGGCCAGCAGGTAAGGTTGTGGTCGACCCCTCCCTCCCTCCCTCCCACCCACCCACCCCGGACATAAACTCTCTGCGTCCCTCACCTCAGGCGTGAGGTTACGGCCCATCAGGACCAGAACCTCACGCTGCAACTGGACTCAGTAACAAGACCCGGGACCCCCACTGATCTCCACTGATCCCCACCCCCTATGGACACTATACTACACATTATACTAACCTTTAACCCCACTGACTCCCACCCCCTATGGACACTATACTACACGTTATATTAACCTTTAACCCCACTGACTCCCACCCCCTATGGACACTATTGTGTTACATTAACGCAAATTCTTTCTTAAATTGCACCTTTTTATTGCTTATTTAGAATTTTTGGGAATTTCTCCTCTCTTAATGTTCAATGTTATGCACCAATTACACAAAAACTAAAGAAATTAAGCTGTTTCTGGTTCTGAGAGTGAGTGTGAGAGAGAGAGAGAGTGAGAGCGAAAGAGAGACACCGACAGAGAGATGCACACAACGTGTCCTACCAGGTTCCGGTTTGGCAACAAAGGAACCCATCCTCCGCCTCAGGTTAGGCCGGTTATCCCCACCCTCCCCGCTGGGCTCAGCCTTCACCTGGACCACCTGCACACAAACACCGAGCACCAGCAGGGATCAATAACAAGGCTTATTATGGAACCGCAGAGTATCTTATAGTCGGAGTGGCGGACCGGTGTGCTTCTGATTCTGGCTGTGGACGACCCCTACCTCAGGCTTCGGGTGCTTGGCTCTGTAGGCGTTGGGGCAAACCATCTCAGGCTGCTGCGGGGGGGCTCTCTGGACCGGATCAGGGGCCGCAAATTCCTTGGAGCCCACGCTGCTGTCGGCGGGCAGGTAGGGCTTCGGCATGTACTGTAAAAACACAGGGGAGCCACAGAACACATGTCAGAAGGACAACTTACGAGGAAGTCATGATATAAGAGCCTGTATAATTGGAAAGAGCACGTTATGTCTAAATAGTGTTATGTTTCATTGAGGAAAAGTGTCATTTCTAAATCGCGTTACACTTCATTATGAAACGTTTTAATTTTAATGTGTGTAATGTCTAATTGGAAAAAGGTGTTCATTCTCTAGTGTGTTTCCTGCCGAATGAGTGTCTGTAGCATACTGTTGCAAGTGTCAAGATCTTCTCGTGTAATCAAAGCCCCTCCCTTCAGCGTGTCAGAGGACAGTAAGCACGAGCACATGGGTTAGGCCGCCGTGTGAGTGACATGCACAAGGAAGTGATCTGCGCCTCTGTGTCGCCAGGAGGTGAACAGATGTAACCGGACATGCGTGTTTGATTATAGCAGCAACATAACAGAAGCGCTACTGCGGAGTCAGACCACTCGCTGGGTGGGAGACGGCGGTGGTCACAGAGTCATGCTGTCGTCCTTTTGAACAGGTTTACCTGATGACAGGAGACGAACAATACATTATATGAAACAAAGAGAGATGGTGGAAGATGTCAGGCACCCAGGGAAACACAAAAACAGAAATGCAAAGAGAGAGTGAGGGAGAAAAAAATGGTAGGTCGCTGGACCAGAAGGCCTACGGTTAGCGCCTGCGGTGGAGAAGATGGAGGAAGTGGTTGCGTTGTGGAGATAAAGAATGTCTCACGGGGAGAGGAATAAACTGCATGCCTTTTACATCCCAGGTCATTTCATCTCTGCATTCCGTGTGAGGCTCCTGCAGCATGGACGCTTCCATCGTACAACACTAATTAGCAATACTTTTACCATTTAACATTTAATCTAATGGAAATATGGGCATAGTTGTGCCTTGGGATGTTCTTAGAAAATGATGGTTGAATTTTGGTATAAAACTACAATATTATAGTTTGCCGTTTTGTCTACCATGTGGTAACTACATGGTGACTACAATATTTTTTTAAAGATCTTAATGGAAATGAACAGGCCAGCAACCACCCATGCCAAAATGAAACAATATGTTAATCATAGGACTCTCAATCTTAATCAAACATACCTTTTCATATTCAGGATCAGCCTCCAAACCTGACAGTTTGGAAGCTGGCTCCGGTGTCTGGGGTTAGAGAGAGAGCTCGGGTCGTTAACACACTTAACAGTGACCCCCATCTGGGGTCACACATACACCCCTCTCTTCCCCCCAATGCTCTCTGGGTGAGAATGAGGTGCCAATCGTGGGTCAATCCTGACCAGACACCAGATTAAAAACTCACAACCTAAATCAGTCAGTGGACAAAGTTAATAATACAGTTAATTATCAAACTGAGCAGAGCTCTGCTGTTAGGGGGCAATCAGAGGTCAGAAGATGTCCGGTTACTGGAGGCAGGATGGCTTTTGTGTGTGTGTGTGTGTGTGTGTGTGTGTGTGTGTGTGTGTGTGTGTGTGTGTGTGTGTGTGTGTGTGTGTGAGAGAGAGATAATTGCACTCACCAGGAGGTTAGCTCCGCTCTGAAACAGATTGTAGGGGTAGAGGACTTTCTCGTAATGCGCCCGTAGGTGCGAGCCAATAGCTTTTCCCGGAGCGAAGCCCATCTGCAGGGCGATCTTGGTCCACCGCCGCTCCCGACACACCAGGTCGAACCCGCCCTCGTCGGCCACCAGCTGGGAGGGAGAACAGGTGGACAACACCTTACATTACCGACATGTTGGTCGCAGTGACAACCCTGGTCATTATCTGTGATCACGCAAGTTAAACAGTCACCTTGTTCAGCTTGTAGAGGTCCAGAATCTTCCGCTCCACGTGGGGAATCCTCAGCGCACATCCCTGAAGGTCCCAGAATTTGGCGATTTGGTCCAAGAAGTTGAGCTTCACTCTGGTCTGCGCCTGGGAACGGAGAACATGCACACATTCAAACAGCATGCAAAGCAGTCCATGAAGGATTCTGTTGTTTATATTATTATTATTATTATTATTATTATTATCTACACTAAACAAATTAGCCTAGGCCTATATATTTTGGAACAGGCACACAAAACACGCTATGTTTGCTTATCATTACGATGCATTACTTGACATTTTCTAATACCATCAACAATTGCATGAACAATCCCATTACGCTATCAACATACGTATGCAAATGTCTATTTACAATGAAAAACATCGGCCTACCTCCAGCTCGTTCAGCCTCTGGATCCGCGGGACAAAGTGAAGTCTGTCCACGTCGCAGGCGAACGGCGGCTGCCATCCCTGGACGCCGGGGGAAGACATTTGCATCAGAGAGACATAAACAGCAGCTCAAGGTTACCGGGGTCACGGCATGGCTCACAACACTCTGAACACATTTGATTTTTTAATCACCATCCCAGTGCTGTTCTGGTGCGGATGATGAGCAAGGAAATAACGGTTGAGAATAGTTTGGAATAACAAGGCACCAGCTTTTCACTAAAAATCACATGAAACAATTAACAAATAATGTCATTTAACACCAAAAACATGACTAGAATACTAATCCACACACACCCAAAAAGATTATATACAGCGAAAAAAATTATTGTCTCCATAGAATAACATGGGCTGTTATAATTCTGTTATAGCTCAAATGTATGAGACTAAAACATTTGTATGCATTTTTGTGTGTGTGTTTACAAATAGTCTTCTAGTTTTATTGGACTATTTGTAAATCATTGTGGGGTGTGTGTGTGTGTGTGTGTGTGTGTGTGTGTGTGTGTGTGTGTGTGTGGGGGGGGGAGGAGAGTTATGTTACCCCATCAGCCAACATCCCCCCCCACTGACACACAAAATGGCCAGATGGAGCCTCCTCACTCCCAGCACCACAAAGCCAACATGGAGGACGCACCCCAACACACAACACACAACACCACCACCACCACCCTGGTGCTGCTGCTCCACCAAGGAGCCTCAATAACACAATAACACAATAACACCATCACCATACCCTCCATCCATCCATCCATCTGATGGCTTATGGAGAAAATATACATGTGCAACTTCAAGTTCAAACTTGGATAGCTCATTAGCAGCAGGACTAGGCCTCAGTAAAGCACTGGTCCAACCACCATTAATGATCCTCGGGTCATATTTTTTTGGGACAATTTACGGCTAAATACAGGCTACAAAACACCATCGTAAAAGGACAAAACAACCGAATTTAAATGTAAAAGCACCAATACAGATCACACACACTTTCCAGTTAATTGATGAGCACAACAGCAGGAGGGCAGCTCACTTCTTGCAGGGAATTGAGTGCAATTTTGTGACTTGATTGATTGATTATAGTCTGGATGTCTCATTATTTTCGTCAGCATCCCCCAATTAAGAAGGGATTATTTGCATTATTTTCCCACACAACTCGTGTTAAATGGAGACGGATGGCTTCCGCATACACACACACACACACACACACACACACACTCCGTCCTGTTGTCAGAGAGCCTCACGGTGATGATGACAGCGTAGCTTAGCTTAGCTTAGCTTAGCAGCAGCTTGGTGCTCCACGCGAAGCCGAGGTGTTCCTGGTGTAGAAACGTTAACGTGAACAACACGATCACGACACCGCGGGGGTCCCCCAGAGAGAGAGAGAGAGAGGGAGAGAGAGAGAGGGAGAGCGAGAGGGAGAGAGACAGAGATGTACAGAGAGAGAGAGAGAGAGAGGTGGCGGAGAGGAGATCATAAATAAAGGAGCGCTAGCAACACAAAGAGGAGGCAGCAGCAGCAGCACGGCCGCCATGTTGAGAGTCCCTTTAAACCCTCCTCTGCTGCTCCATCACCTCCACCTCCACCACGGGGTCCCGTGTGGGGGGGGGGTCTGTCTCTCTGGGGGGGTCCGTCTCTCTGGGGGGGGAGGGGGGGGGTCCCGGGGTCTGTGTGTGTGTGTGTGTAGGGGGGTTTTAACTCACCGGCGGCGGGCGGACCTTACAGATGCCCGTCTTCTCGGCCAGCGGGCGGATCTTGTCGATGAAGGCGAACGGGTCCGTGAAGTCCTCCCAGCGGGGCTCGAACACCGGGCACTCCGGCGGCGGCTGGAAGTCCTGGAAGTCCTGGAGGTCCTGCCCAGCGGCGGCGGCGGAGGAGGCGGCGGCGGTGCCCCGGCGGCCGCGGGACATCGCTGCTGCTGCTGGGTGGATGCTGCTGGTGGTGGTGGTACTGGTGGTTCTACTGGTACTGGTGGTGGTTCTACTACTGGTGGTGGTTGTGGGAGGAGCAGAAGCCGCTCCACGGTGTAACATTAATCCCGGTCTCTCGTCGTGTCTCCGTCCGGAACCTCGGCTCCTCTCAGACGTCAACACACCACCGCCGCCACCACCACCACCACCCACCGCCGCTCCGGACTGCGAGCACGTCCGCTCAGAAAAATAGACACCGTAGTATTCTCTCTCTCTTTCCTCTCCAACGTCGTTTGTTTTTCTTTATTTTAATGTCATTTCAATGACTCGCACAGTGAGCACAACCGTTGTAAAAAAAACAAAAAAAAAACACCACCAAAGCAATTGTGTTTTTCTCCACATAGGCTTTTATATTTTCATTGACTGGAGATGAGCAGGAATTATCCAACAACATCCAACAGTTTCTTACTTTTGGGATAACAGAACACTAAAATTCATTGTCTGATGTGCATTCTGTTCAAAGAATACCCCCTCTTATATATATAGTATAACATCACCTAAGAGAAGTCAACCTTAAAGCCACAACTTTGTCAAATTTGGCATCTAAAAAGTGTTTATTACATGTATATTCATTAGTTAAGTAGCCTGTTGTCAGTTATACTAATTATAAAGTGTACTTGCAAATAATAATCAGAAAACAAAGGTTATTGAATCACACCACAGTCATTATCAGAGTAAACTCGTGTCTATTTATTTATGAAATGAAACAAACAATGGATGAAATGACAAACAGAAAGTCTTCTGAAGTGATGAGTTGTCTTGATGTGTTGGCGGAGTCTTGATTAATAATTGACTGCAAACAACTTTCCTTTGTAACCTGTTTACACTTGGGCGGAGGGATATCTCCAGGTGACAGTTTCATGGGTGCCGGGACTCCTTCTTTAAATAGCCACTGAGCCTCGTCTGATTGGTTGACCTTTACGTCGCTGGTGTCTTACAATCGTGGATTCGTATTAAAATTAACTCTACATTTGCATGCCACACACTTTGGTTAACATCGGGGCCTATTTCACTTTTGTTTCGCATTTGTTTTAATGCAATGTACTGTAATTACAAAAATATATATATAATGCAGGCAGTGGTTGAACGCCTAAATGTGTTCACTTATCTTAAAATGTCAAAGTGAACCAAGCTTCGTTTAAAGTAGTACATTTTCTCATGTAAATGTAAAAATAAATGGGGGGAATGGAAATAAATGCTTATACACTGTAAGTGCTTCTACGGTATAACAATCGAACAGCATAATTACAAAACTGCTAATGATTACAACAAAAAAAAGGACAAGAGACAACAGTGCATTGTAATGCTCACAGCCTCAGGTCATGAGGGTCAATACTCTTCGCCCAACTCATCCTCCTCATCCGAGTCTGTGCTCGTTCTGCCCAGCTCCTCGTAATCCTTCTCCAGGCAGGCCATGTCCTCCCGGGCCTCGCTGAACTCGCCCTCCTCCATGCCCTCGCCCACGTACCAGTGGACGAAGGCGCGCTTGGAATACATGAGGTCGAACTTGTGGTCCAGGCGGGCCCAGGCCTCGGCGATGGCCGTGGTGTTGCTCAGCATGCACACCGACCTCTGGATCTTGGCCAGGTCCCCACCAGGCACGGTGGTCGGGGGCTGGTAGTTGATCCCGACCTGTTGGGGTTCCGGGAGGCGCGTATTGGTGATAACAAGGATCAGGGACAAGCTGGTTCTCTACATGTTACTATGTGATAATACACGTTATATTAAAATTAAACCCCACTGACTCCCACCCCCCAATACAGTACATGAACACACATCTTTTCTTTTACTTAAATTGCACCTTTTTATAGCTTGTTGCTTATTTTTCTATATATTTAGACAATTTTTTGTATTTCTTAAAAATGTCTATGTTATTACTTTGTGTTTAATGTTCAATGTTAGGCACCAATTGCACAAAAGCACATTCTTGTTTGTGAAATCTAAGGCAATAAAGCTGTTTCTGATTCTGATTCAAGACAAAGTGAATCCTCAACCTCAACAATACTCACCTTGAACCCAGTCGGGCACCAGTCCACAAACTGGATGGATCGGCGGGTCTTGATGTTGGCGATGGCGGCGTTGACGTCCTTGGGCACCACGTCGCCGCGGTACAGCATGCAGCACGCCATGTACATGCCGTGGCGCGGGTCGCACTTCACCATCTGGTTGGCCGGCTCGAAGCAGGAGCTGGTGATCTCCAATACGGTGAGCTGCTCGTGGTACGCCTTCTCGGCCGAGATGATGGGCGAATAGGTGACCAGCGGGAAGTGGATGCGGGGGAAGGGCACCAGGTTGGTCTGGAACTCCGTCAGGTCCACGTTGAGCGCGCCGTCGAAGCGCAGCGAGGCGGTGATGGAGGAGACGATCTGGCCGATGAGGCGGTTGAGGTTGACGTAGGTGGGCTGCTCGATGTCCATGTTGCGCTGGCAGATGTCGTAGATGGCCTCGTTGTCCACCATGAAGGCGCAGTCGGTGTGCTCCAGCGTGGTGTGGGTGGTCAGGATGGAGTTGTAGGGCTCCACCACGGCGGTGGACACCTGCGGCGCCGGGTAGATGGCGAACTCCAGCTTGGACTTCTTGCCGTAGTCCACGGAGAGGCGCTCCATCAGCAGGGAGGTGAAACCAGAACCCGTCCCGCCCCCGAAGCTGTGGAAGACCAGGAAACCCTGGAGACCAGTACACTGGTCCGTCTGCAGGAGGGCACCTCGTTAGCACGACTCGTTAAGCAGAACCATACTGACATGTTGCACCTTAACTAGAAACATGAAATGAGTAGTGACAGAAATGGTACATTATATTCATTGTAGATTACAGTATATTATCCAAATAAGTAAACAGCAATTAGGAAAAAGGGAGGAGTCAGAAAACATGACTAGGGTTGTACTTATACAATGACAGTATTTCTGTTAACTTTATTCTACAATAGTGTGTAATCATATTTTTCATATTTACAAATCGAAGACAAGGTCTCATCGTGAAGCAAGCTTGAGTAGCAAACAGTATTATCATCTCAATGAGAACCAAAGTCTTCCCCACCATTTTGCGGATGCGCTCCAAGACGGCGTCGATCATCTCCTTGCCGACGGTGTAGTGGCCGCGGGCGTAGTTGTTGGCCGCATCCTCCTTCCCCGAGATCAGCTGCTCAGGGTGGAAGAGGTCTCGGTATTTTCCGGTCCTCACCTCGTCTGGAAAAGAGAGGTTCCTTGTAAGACCAAAACAGCTACACCACCTTATACCATATGGCCCATATACACTGAAGAGTCCTCAGTAAACTTCTATAGATGCCGAAAACAAATTGAACACCAAAAGTTAAAGCTCCTGGAAACTAACATTTGTAATTTGCTTCTTAATTTGGGCCTTTTGGCCATAAAATGTAGTGTGATAAATGATTTACCTGCAAATGGAAGCCATGTGAACTGGATAATTTTGGATGTAAATTGAGTACAATGAGTGTGAAGTTTACTCTGACCACATCTCCACCCAAAACAAGGAAGTCCAGCTATGAGCTGAAAGGCCACTTCCTTCTACCCTATCAGCTGCAGGTGGTAGTTGTATAACAGCTACAACAAGTCAGTCCTGAGCAAAGCTCCAATGACCATATGATCCAGAAGTATTTTGTCAGATAATAAGTTACACTCACAATATGAATGTTGTGCTTGACATTTTGCAAGTTTTAACTTTTTTGTTGTTATAATAGCTTTTGGCTTTCAGACATCGTGCAAAATTAGGCAATCAGTTAACAATAGCTGAATCATGTTATACAACTTCTAACAATAATAACCAAAAACTATAATATGTATTTTATTTAGCTCCCACTGATTAATTACTTTAACTGATTAATAATAATAATAATAGTATTTGATTGAATGCACCAGGTAAGACACTAGTACTAAGCCACCCACCGATGACAGTGGGCTCCAGGTCCACGTACAGAGCTCTGGGCACATGGCGTCCGGAGCTGCCGCTGTTGAAGAAGGTGTTGAAGGGATCCTGGCGGGAGTTGACCTGGGGCGGCCCGTCCAGGGTCACGCCGTCGGGCCCGATGCCGTGCTCCAGGCAGAAGAGCTCCCAGCAGGCGTTCCCTGTCTGCACCCCGGCCTGGCCCACGTGGATGGAGATGCACTCTCTCTGCATACACACACAGGCAAACCGGCACGCACGCACACACAATTATTTAAATCATATTTGTATAGTTGAAATTAGCATTCAAATGTGTAAGTATTTCATCAATTTCATCAAAAGAAAATTACAAACTGGATAATCCAAGTGGGGATAATGTAAAATGGATACTTTTGGAATCGTTAAAGTGTAAGAAGTCCTATTGTAAAAATGTGTACATAGAAAAATATAGAATCATATCAGATGATCAATGATCCATTGATCTTATGTTCATTACATATGGCAATAAAGGGAATCTTGAATCTTGAATCAAGGCATTTTGAATCCATTCAACACAAAATCTGCACCACATTAAAAATTTAATTAAATCACTTTTTACATTCATACTAAATGTGACTCAAGTATTTTTGTGAAGGGCAAATGAATAATTTTCTTCCACTAGGCGGCGAAAGAGAGGAACTTGCTACAAGTTTACTTACATTTTTAATTAAGTGTTATTAGGCCGACATGTCATCACTAGACTATAAAATCCTAGCATGTTTGACTATTGTAAATCATCATTCACATATTAATAAACTCATGAAACTTCACAAGCTACCACCCATGGGCTGATGTGATTAAACATTGTATTCACTGTGGAATATTACTATTATATTTTTTTAGCAGTATCAAATATGATTTATGACAATGATAATCTCCTGTCGTTATGGTGGCTTTTAATGAATTATGGAGCTTATTGGCAGCTCTTCCTAGATGTTGAAGTGTCTTCACAGTAAGCCTCCTTACTGTCTGCAGCAACAGGTACCAACATGTCAAGAATTTGCTTTGGGGCTCTTAGTGGGAGCTCACTAGACCATTTTTAATTTGATTTGCTGTTGAATAAATTAACAAGCAACAGCATCAGAAAATAAATGTCTGTGAGCACGAAAGTGAAGCTAAAAAAAGGCAACATTTATTCTGAAGATTAAGATAGGCCCATCATCTATTTTATAAGATTACATATCAGGCCTATTGTGGATTTAATCATTACAAATAAAACCTTATAACATACAGTACAGCAGTCCTTACATCAATCAAAGCAGCATCGTTTGAAGAAAATAGACAGAAACTCTGAAGAACCGTTCCACTACTTCAAATCCAACACCAAGTTATGAAAAGCTCAAATCTGCTGTATAAAATAATAGCAGGTCTACCCAAAGGCCCTTCAACAGTACATTGATATTCTTTTAGAGGAGGACTATAATGTATTTGTTGAGAAATAAGGAGCACAATGACCACTGCTATTCTATGCAGAAGTCACACGATTCACTTTACAAAAGGTGATGATAATCAAACAATCTTACCATTTCCCCTCAGATGCTGTCGGACGATAACTTCGGAGTTCTGATAAAAAGATTGCGCCAAAATTCCTCCTCTCATCAGTGTGTTGCTCTGATGTTGCAACTTGTTTGGTCTGCAGCTTCTCAGACGACACAAGGAGCACCGCTCTGGTTTGGGGGGCCCCTGCAGGGTGGGGGGGGGGGCACCCTTGTGCTCAACCACAGATTGGTGGATCTCCTGAATGCAGATGTCATTAAGGAGCAGGTATGGGTTGGGCGGCTCCAGCGTGCCTGCAGGCTAGGCTGAGTACATCAGCCTAACCAGTTCCAGTTGGGAGTCGACGAACTAAACTAAACTACCTTTTTACATCTGGCTCTTTATGTGTTGTGTTTAAAGTATGGCAGTAAAGTAGTGATGATAAAGTGGTGATGATAGATCGTTAATATGTTGTACAGAGTGTTGATGGATAAGGTGCGTTCAACGTCATCCAAGACCAGGGAACAGTAATGGCCGTTGGGAAAGATATGCTTTATAATTGTCGTGTTTATAACAGGTTTGGGGGGGGGGGGGGTGTGTGCACATCCAAACAGACATGTCACGGACGAACACATGCAGCACACTCTTGTCTTCTGCACTTTTAAGAACTCAGCGAACGCAATCAAATGAAATTAGCAAAAGAGCACCATTCATTTGGATCCAAAAACGGTATAAATCTCAAAACATGTGTTCCACCTTTGAACAAAACGAGTAGTAAATCTATTAAAGCGATTCGGTTTTTTTAAAAGCACTTTGTACAGAAAGCGTTACAAAAAAACGTCTTTAAATTACTGACCCCCCACTACAGTCTCTGCAACGGTTCCCCGATATGACATCACCGGCAACACGAGAGACAACGTGAACCACATGTTGGATGGGGGGGGGGGGGGGGGGGGGGTGGTGTAAGGCATATAGCAGCAGCAGGCGAGAGTCTCTCGGCCGTCTCCATCTTCTCTCTCGGTTATTTTTCTTTTCTTCCCACAACAAACATGTAAAAAATATATTGCACTTTGAAGAGACGAGGTCGAGACAGTGATGACAGTAACGGGGGGGTCATGCAGGCGGAGATGGCGGCGGGGGTTCCGTGGACGTCCCTTGAATTTCCATCTCGAGTCCCGACCCGACCCGACCCACCCACCCACCTAGCGGCCCCCGTCGGCAGCCCTTCCCCAGACGGGAGGGACGCCGACCAAATCAGTTTCAGTCGTCATCAGTCGACCGCGGGGTCTGGGTCTGTAGTGTTTTGCATACTGGCCACCGAGCGATTCCCTTTGTGTTGGCGAGCGTGGCGATCGCACCTGCCTGAGTGTAGCTGCCTGGCTCCTCATTCATTAAAAAATGCGATTCCCGTCCGTCCCCACTGGGGGGGCGTGGTGGTGGTGGGGGGTGGGTTTGGGGCCTGGGAATCATTTTTCTCGTAGAACGCACACGCCTGCGTCGCAGCGTTGCGTGGCCATGGAGGTCACCACCTCCCAGCTGTCAATGACGGGGTCGTAGCACTCGATGCTGCTCAGTAAGGAGTTCCCGTCATATCTACACACACACACACACACACACACACACACACACACACACACACACACACACACACACACACACACACACACACACACACACACACACACACACACACACACACACACACACACACACACACACACACACACACACGTTATAATAAGTAGAAAAACATATAACATAGCCGATAAACATGTTTTTAAATACCAGCATTTTTGCATGCATATTTTCCTGCCAAATGGTTCTTCTTTACATTTGCATTTACATTTACATTTAGTGCATTTGGCAGACGCTTTTATCCAGAGCGACTTACAAAGAGTACATTTGTAGAAAGAGACAGAAATATATCACTGTGGTACATAAAGATAAGAATAGAGCAGGTTTCAAGCATTCATAGCTGCAAGGTTAATAGAATGAGTTTCATAATTGCTAGGTTTCAAGTTTCAAGTTTCTAGTATTTTATTGTCACTTCACAATTTACACGTGAGTATAAGCAGTGAGTGAAAAACTTTTCTGTGCAAAACGCCCGACAGCCGACAGTAATTATAAAAGAATACAAAATAGAAATAGAACTATGAATATAAATTCTCTGTAAAATAAGTAAATTAAATATAAAATGAAATGGAATATACAGCAAAAATATCCAGGTGAGCAATACACATATAAATCAATGTACTAAAATATACATTGTTATATGCTGACATTCACAGAATGTCACAGAATACCTTCCCAGACAGTCGACACAACACTAGCACTAGCTGGGATAAGAGCAGGCGTGCCATTCTGAGTGCAGTACCAACATCTAGGAACATACAATATGCTAGTGTTCTCTAGCGGGTGATTAATCGTGTTCTTCCTGCTCACCCGGCTATAGCATAGAGTCGTCCCCGGAGGACGGTGGCTCCCACGTAGCAGCGCGGTGTGGTCATGCTGGCCACGGTGGTCCAGTAGTCGGTCCGGATGTTGTACACCTCCACCGAGTCCAGGTGGGAGACGCCGTCGAAGCCGCCCACCACGTAGATGTGGTCGTTGAGCAGGGCCACGCCGGCCCCTGGGACAACACAACACAACACAACAGTAGGATGAGATGAGTGGAGAACCTGAGGACAACCCACAGACATGTTGTCTAAAGGACTCCTATACTGCCCCCAGGTGTGAGTGTGATCAGCCATTTCAAAAACCGGTTGGAATGGCCCCACGTGACATCATAAGTGATCTATCCAGCATACATCTAGGTGGACACACTGATGTCAAAAATCTGAGCTGAAACTGCTTGGAATGGCTAATCACACTCACACCCGGTGGTAGAATATGTCTCCTCTAAACATTCCTCTCCAATGAGCTTTGGTGCACAGATGGGATGGAGCCACCACAACAACAACATCAGTGTAGTAATTGTTATCACCTGATCTCTTGGTAGCCATGGGCGTGACACTGGTCCAGTGGCCCGTGTGCGGGTCATACCGCTCCACGGAGTTCAGGATGTTCAAGCCGTCGTACCCTCCTGAGGGGGGCAACACGCAGAACCAACAGAACCGTGTCAGAACCAACAGGCCCACAGAGGTGTTTCTATAGTTGGTATGTACAGTATACAAACTATATACGTATAGTATGAGTGACTGTCAAGACAGCTTGGGATGTTGTTGCCCTTCGGATGCTTCAAATGAGACGTGTGTCGGGTTACTGATAACGATTATAAAACTATTGCAAAAACTCACCACCTTCAACCCATAATGCACTCTTTTTTTGGTTTGCTTCCTGTAGTTTGTTCTGATCACAGTCTCACCTAAAGCGAACCGAACTGCGGTTCAGTTGGCAGTGGGCCGAGACCCCTGTTTTCAAGCGGACCAGATTTTGTTTGTTTGGTCCGCACCAGAGTTCAAATGAGGGGGGAGAAACGCTCCAGGGTTCGATTAAAACGATTAACAGCTCAGGTGTGAAAGCGCCCTAAACACGGACTGGAGTGTCGCTCCCCCCGCCGCCGCCGGCTGCCCGCCTCACCCAGGCAGTAGATGAGTCCGCTGGCCACCACCAGGCCGGCTCCCTCGCGGGCCGTCTGCATGTCTCCCAGCATGCTCCACTGGTCGATGTTGGGGTCGTAGCGTTCCATGCTGGTGTGGCGCCGGCTGCCATCGAAGCCCCCTGCCACGTAGATCATGTCTGGGGACGACCGAGGAAGATATTTATGACCCCACCGACCCCCCGTGTTACATATTTTTCTTAGTTTATTGTAAATCATTCCACTTGTATTCACATATATTCTTGATTTAGATTTCAGTACTAGCTCTTGTTTATTATGTTATGCACCAAATCACCAAAGCAAATTCCTCGCATGTGAAAATCTGATTCTGATTAAATAATCAATAATAATAATAATAATAATTATTATTTTTATTCATAGAGCACTTTTCAAAATACACCTGAAGATTTAAAATAAATATAACATAATAAGTCACGTTTTTAAAGCTACTTCATCATAGAGGTGGAGTTTTTCCCGAACTTTTATCCGATTTATCATAATCTGTCTAAACAGAAGTTTGGTGTGGGCAATTGCCCGGCATACCTCCCAACGTGGTGGCACCCGCCAGGCCTCGCCGCACGTTCATGGTGGCCACGGTGTACCAGACGCCGTCCTCGTCCGCCGTGTAGTCCAGACACTCCACGGAGCTGAGGCGCGAGCGGCCGTCGTAGCCTCCGATCACGTAGACGCGGTCATGCAGCGACACCGTGGCCACGTAGCGACGCTTCCGCGCGATGTTCTGCAATCACAATGCGCACGCAAACACATACAAACACACACACACACACGCACGCACGCACACACACACACGGAGGGAGACGAACGTGAGGACTCACCAGGCTGGATGCTACAAACACACATGAGGTCACAGAGACGACTATCGGTGTCTAAAATCTGCCTGATTCACCTCAGTTTAAGTTTATTTATTTATAGAGCACATTCTAAAAGAACCACAGTTTACTTAAGTGCTGTCAAATAAAATAGCAATATATGGTAACAGCAAGGAAACACTAGACATAACATAATACTAATCCAAATACACACAAATAAATAAAGACTTAGATAAAATATAAAAAGTAAAACAACCTTAAGGACATTCAAAGGCCAGAGAAAACAGAAAACAGAGTCTTAAGTTTTGCCTTAACCCTTCATTGAGAATGGTCAGCTGTTCCAAAGCCCTGGGCCATGTGGCGGCCATCTTGGCTCTAAGGCCAGCTGGGCGGGGAAGCTGATGATGCTTCTGTTACTCACCGGGAGGAAGCTCCACTCCTGAGTCTTGGGGTCGTACTTCTCCACGATGTCAATCGGCGACTGCTGACTACCGAAGCCTCCGATCACCAGCAGCACTTCTTTGGCACCTGAAAAAGTCGATCAGTGATAAACCATTGATTAAGTCTCTGGTACATGAGGGGAAATACTGGGAGAGTTCAGAGGTACAAGGGTGAATGGAGGGGTTACCCAGTCTGGCTTGTGTGCGGGGTCCTTGCATCTCACTCCTCAGCTCCGGTCGCAAGTGGAATTTCTTGGCCTCATCCACGAGGTCTCGACAGGGAAGACTGCACCGGATGAGGGGCTGTAAACATGCGAGGACGCGAAGGCCTCGTTAATCACGGTGGACATGGAAACCGTAACAATCCTTACAGCCTCGACACACACAACACTGTACTGCACACACCACACGACTTGTCTTGTAATCGCGTGTCTTGAAGTTTGTGGGTCATAACTAACAGGAACTGATCAACGAGGGGGGAATCAGGCATAGACGATGTTTCACAAGGAGGATCTAACCGGATGACTTTGGTCTCGTCCTCCCCAAACCTACGTTTTAATTCAAGAAAACACACGGGAACGGACGCTTACAAAATGGATGTCCACGAGAAGTTAGCAGACAGATCCAGATATTAAACCTGCTAGAAAACCAGTTCACACTTCAGGACCGTCGCTCACAGGATTTTTGGGGCTTTGTCTGTGACTTCCAAAACTTGTTGGCGACCCGAAGAATCCGAAAATGCAAAAATCATGCAGTGCTAATATACGGCCATTGAGCATGGTGTGTGTGTGTGGTCGGTGTGTGTTGGTGTGTGTGGTGTGTGTGTAGTGTGTGTCATGTGTGTGTGTGTGTGTGTGTGTGTGTGTGTGGCTGGTGTGTGTGTGGTGGTGTGTGTGTGTGTTGTGTGTGCGTGCGTGCGTGCGTGCTCACCTCGGAGTCGATGACGTCGGTGATGTAACGGGGGGTCAACAGTGGCATGCGGACAAACTCCAGCATGTCGGGAAGGTAGGGCTCCCTCTCTTTACGGTTGTGTTTGACCCAGTTCAGCACCGCCTCAAACACCGGCTCCTCCGAGTCCACCTGCACACACACACACACATCTTTTCTTTAAATGTCACCTTTTTATTGCTTATTTTTATTGGATTTTTAGTAATATATATTTTTTCGAATTTTCAGCATTTTTGTACAATTTCAAAATTATTACTTTCTGTTTAATGTTCAATGTTAGGCACCGATTTCACAAAAGCACATTCCTTGTTTGCAAGAACGAAGGCAATAAAGCAGTTTCTGACTCATTACTTTTAAAACCATCATTGTTTTTATTTACCATAACCCACTTGTAATTATACAAACGTCACTCATAGCTCTGTCATTTAAGGGCAGGGTCAGACACGCACTAATCCGAGATCTTTATCAACCTCGGCACTTTTTCAATATTTAATTTTTTTGTTTGAAATGTAATCACACCTTTTTGTTCTCATCTTTCTGGGGGAGGGAAATGAGCTCTTTGGCAGGGGGAAGGAATGCATGTCTCCCTGGGTTTACAAGCAGAAATCAGCCTCGTCCTTATAACAACAGAGTGACAGCCGAGGAGCCGCTGAGTGACTGAGGGGTCCATAAATCACGCCAGGATCATCATCATCATAATAATAATAATAATAATAATAATAATAATAACCATGTTGGGGCGAGACGAAATGTGCGGTTGGAGGAGACAGGAATTTCCTGCGCACAAAAGGCAACGAGCAGACATCAGGTTTCCTTCTCTGCAATTTCATTGTCAGCCAAATCCACAGACAGCAGCACATATCCCCCCCCCCCACCCACCACTCACTGAGATTACAACAGGCTGCTACCTGCCAGCCCCCCCCCCCCCCCCACTGTAGCGCATCACAAGAGACCAGCGATACACTATAATTAGTCAACTGTTTTTTCTGCAGCGTCTGACTCTGTGACCCTGTGTGTGTCAGGAACTGTCGGTGCAGAGACTTAGAGACACAAAGCAGCCGTTGACAGTGTTTGGTGTATTCAGTGCATCGTACTGAATGGCGTAAGAGCATTAAAAGCCCTGTAACACTGGAAGCCTCAGCAGGAGCCCACTTAAGTGTCAGACACCGTGGCAAGTCCATTCAGACGTTGTGTGGTCAGGACCCTGCCAACCGCATGTAGGCTCTGTTAAAGTAATTATCTCAAAGATTTTCCTGGAAATAAATGTATGAAGTCACTATCCATCGCCGAACGAGTTAACACAACGGTGAGCCTATGGTCCACTGATGAAAGCCCTTGCCTTGCATTTGCAGTAGTTTTTGATATTCTGGACTGGGTGGCGAGTCGCCTTTCCCGCACAACATTTAAGTCAGTGACACATCTTCCATCACCCAGCAGTGATTGGTCCCATGGGTCTCCGTCAGAGAGCATAAACGGAAGAGACGTACTGTTTTTTCAGTCTCTGCTAGAGTAAAGGGAGTATCCCCCATTAAACAAAAAGAAGACAAGAAATAAACTGACTTAATAAACGTAATTATGCACTTACTAAATAGTAAGTGCATAATTACCGTCTCAGAAGGCATCACTCCATTTTCTTCATGTGTACTGGCTATGTCAATTTGTTATGGAGGTGTAGGCCAGGTGCAAACTGCCAGCTGACCGACCTCACCTGTGCGACACTGTTTGGGTGCAATTACTGCTTTTCGCAATAGGTGTCGCCAAAGAGCACGAAATGGAAATCTTCAAGATTACCACTTTAAAATAAGGCTAAATTATACTTCTCCCTGAAAGAGTACTTCTCCCGTAGGGCCACCAGAGGGCCCCACCCTAGGGCTCCATAGGGCCCCACCGTAGGGCTCCATAGGGCCCCACCGTAGGGCTACCAGAGGGCCCCATCGTAGGGCTACCAGAGGGCCCCACCTTAGGGCTACCAGAGGGCCCCACCTTAGGGCTACCAGAGGGCCCCACCTTAGGGCTACCAGAGGGCCCCACCTTAGGGCTACCAGAGGGCCCAATCGGTTACTTAACCAATTGGTTACTTAGGCAGATGCTTAGCAGCCTGAGCTCTGAATCACAGACACAAAAAAGGATGCGGGAAACCACTATGTAGAGAACCACACCATACCAACGTCCACCGCCACCGTTCAACACAAAAGAATCATTTGGTCTCAAGTTGCTCTCCTGTGGGTCCTAACAACGTTGTTGCTAATGTGCGTAGAAAACACACAATAATCCACGAGTCTGGCTTACTGGCACTGAAAAAAGGAACAATTAAATCAAGCTCGCTAACCCGCCCACGTCAGCTCACCGCAAGCCTCGGCCCGCACACGAGCTAGCGGGCTATTGTACGCCTCGCGCTCGACTTCAAAGCGCGTGACGGGGAAAGCGTCCTCCTGATCCTGACCTGGATCTCGTCACACTTGATGAGCTTCTCCACCTCGGCCTGGCAGAGCAGCATGAACTCCTCGTGCTGCACCACCTCGGGGAAGTGCTTCTGGGAGAACAGCTCGGCCGCCTGCATCAGGTCCAGGCAGTTGTGGGTGTCGGCGAAGTCCCGGATGCCCAGGCAGTTGGTGGGGTCCAGCTGGCTGTCCAGGAAGTCGCAGCACGCTCGCTTCACCCCTGGACCACAAACACACAAACAAACAAGAAACCATCAAAACACGTTGTTTATACATCCATGTATATTTAAATGCGCATATAATGTGTGACTAGGGGAGTGAATCTTTAACCGTCTCATGATTCGATTCTGATTCTCGGGGTCACGATTCCATTTAAAAATCAATTCAAAATGATTCCCGATTCCAAGTCTTCATTGGGTACATAGGGTATTAATTTCAGGATTTACTCCAGTCCACTGTGTGGCAGTGTTATCATATGGCATGGGAGAAGAGTTAATGTATACGATTATGTTGTTTTTATATTTGAAAAAGTTATATCAACCGAGCAATAATGTAAACACACAAAGGCAAACCTCAGACAAAGGGGATTTTTATAAATGAATCAGCTAATTTGTCTGAATTTGTGATTCGATTCAGAATCATAGAAGATAAACTACCCCTACGTGTGACTGAAGTGAAACACTATCAGTTATTATTCAGGATACTCTTTAAAGGAAATAGTGTCATCAGGGAAAACCTGTTGTTTTCCATGAAGTGTAACTGCAGTTTGAGTGATCGTCAACGACGGTGTGCTGCTCATGGAGAACCGAGCCACACCTTTGAGCTGCAGCAGACAGGCGGCCGGGAGCAGTTCCTGGACGTTCTCCACCGTGACGAGAACCGTCTCCGTGTAGACGAAGTCCAGCAGGATCTCCATGGTGGCTGCCGTCAGGCCCTGGATGTCCACAAAAGACTTGCCCTTCTCCGAGAGCTGCAGGACCACAGTTGTTGTGGTCATCAACAAACACTTACAGGATAGTGAACAAGAGTCACATGGTGGTCATTTGAACCAATGAGATCAGAGGAAGCGATCCTGCCTCGTAGGGCTGAACAATAGAGTAAAAATAAATCATATTGTGATTATTGTTGAGTCACAATTTTCATTTTCACTGAAGAAATGACTGACATTTGTTGGAGTCTGTATCAAACCAGATGTTTTCTTAAATCTGGAGCTGTATGTAACCGATGTAGGCCCGGCCATCACTGCGGTACTTTGTTTATAACAATGTTATGAATTTATAATTGCAGCTAATTTGATTTGGATATTGCACTTGGCCATATTGTGACTTTGATCATATTTCCCCACTGCTGAGAGATCAAACTTTTCAGATGAATGAAACCAAAACTACAACTTCTATTCTAAGAGCGTGTCAAATAGTGAAGTCGTCCAGTTATTGCTCTTATATGCACACACATTGACACAATTTACTAGGTACCATTACTAATTGTTTAGAGTTGTTTAGAATTTATGTTTAGAAGATTAGTGCAGGAGTGAATGGGGAGTAAGCATTCCATTGTACTTAGATATGGCAATAAAGAAATCTTGAATTTCATCTATGATACACTCCCATATTAAAGCTGTTCATAGATCATTTAAAATTTTGCATTTTCCTCAAGTGTGTCCCATTAAAACCATATGACAATGATTCATAACCCATGCTTGGGAGGAGCACGTCACCTGGTTGAACTGTGCTTGTTACAGTTAACGTTTATACGGGGGTAAATCTAGGTCAGCTCATATTTAAAAAATGATGCAAATGAGTGTGACTGTGCGTGTGTCTACCTCGCTGGTGAACATGGCACAGAAGTAGTCGCTGCAGGCAGCCAGCACGATGCGGTGGGCTGGGAAGTCGGTGTTCTCCACCCTGAGCGTGATGTCACACAGAGTGTTGCTCTTGCGAAGGGCGTTCATGGCGTTCAGGATGGACTTGGCGTGGGAGTTGGTCATGATATCCTTGGGAGCCATGATGCCCTGGAGACACAACACACACACACACACACACAGACACAATAACCACCTCACACACTAATCTTCTAGTCGTCTATCTAATCAGCGATATATATTGCTGTCTCTCTTTTGACAAATGTACTTATTGCAAGTCACTTTGGACAAAAGCATGTATACAGATATAACAACAGTGTTGCAATGCAATGCTTTTCACAAAGGAAGTCACACAATACCTGTATTTGTACTTGTGAGTGGTTGTGTGTGTGTGTGGTTGTGGTTGTGTGTGAGCGTGTGTGTGAGAGTGTGTGTGGTTGTGTATGTGTGTGTGTGAGCGTGTGTGTGAGAGTGTGTGTGGTTGTGTATGTGTGTGTGTGTGTGTGTGTGTGTGTATGTGTGTTAGAGAGAGAGAGAGAGAGAGAGAGAGAGAGAGAGTGTGTGAGTGAGAGAGAGGGAGGGAGAGACCCAAGACTACACTTGGACTCAGTGTTGTTACATGTACACCAGCCATTGCTTCAACACCACTCAGTGAGACGTGTGTACACTAGCATACAGCCTCGCTGGTAGATATCAGCTGCACATGCCTGTGTGTTCCTACGTAGTACAGGCTTTATGTACGTCAATGTGTCAAAGATGTGTGTGTGTGTGTGTGTGTGTGTGTGTGTGTGTGTGTGTGTGTGGTGTAAAAGAGCGTGGACGTGTTGACCCACCACGACGTACCTGTCAACGTGTAGCCGTGTTTAGGTGCACTAGCGTCGTCACTGAGCTACAGATCCCGTCTCAAGCCGCCAGTCTGCTGGAAGCCACGGAGCTCAGAGCTCATCCGTGGCGTCTCTACCACATCGCGCTGCGCTGCGGACAATCGCATCAATATGTTCGCGTTTAGATCTGTCGCCGTGGCGTTGGGTCGTCTCGTCTACCGAAATAACCCGTTGACGGCATCTCATCGACGGCTAGCTTATTAACGCGGCGGCGGCAGGTCACACACACACACGCACGCAGAGCGCACAGGCGCTACGCGGGCTGGGGGGGAGGGTGGTAGGGAAGGGGATCCCGGGCAGCGCCGTTACACCGGTCCACCGCGACGCAGCTTCCGGTTTGCTATTTCCTCTGAACGGTAACGGTCCTCGCAGCGAGAGAAACGTCATAACCACAACAAGAAAAACGACAACAAAAAACAAAGAGAACACAAGCGGACTTTTGGCGGATAGTTTGCAATATCAGCAGACCAGCGTAACGGAAGCGGATATCGGCTCTGTGGCGAGCGTGTAATAATAACGCACATTCAGGGCACCCCCGTCCCCCGCGGCCGCGTCGCTCCGTCGAGAGGCGGGAACGTGCGTGCGCGCTCCCGCGGGGCTCGTGTCACTCGGAGCTGCTTTCTAAAGCGCCTCCTTCTAAACTCCTCCCCCTCCTTTCATGTATCTAACAGCTCAAACGAGCGGACCCCCACACATGAAATAACGACACGAACGATAAGAACAATAATGTCATCACGTTGTTGTCCTCGCGGCTCACTTTTGATCGACGTGTTTCAGTGGACGACGGAACGTCCTCGTTTATGAGCCACTCAGGGACACCCTGTGCGCTCGAGCGCGGCGTGTGGGCGGGGTCTACTGGCGTGCTTCCGGTTTCCGCTTTCCGTTTTCCGGTCAGAGAGGCGTGAAGACAACACGGTTCGGTTTTGTTCTCTGAAGACGCGCGTCGTGCTCACAAGTCTCGGAGGATCGGCTCCATCAGCGCCGCCACGGACCCCGGGACCGCCGCGGGCCGCCAGACGTCCGAGGAGCGTGTGTGTGTGGGTCCAGACGGTTCCTTGTGCGGCTCCTCCTGCTCCTCCACCTCCTCCTCCTCCAGGCGGCTCCACAGAAGTGCGATGGAAGAAGAGTTCCGCGAAATCGATGAAGTCGGCAGCTGGAGCGCCGTGTACCAGGTAGGAGGTTCCCCCTTCTCCCCGGGGAGAACCAGCGAGGTAGGAGTCCTTGTTCTGGGGGACCAGCCATGTAGGAGTCCTTGTTCCGGGGGACCAGCCAGGTAGGAGTCCTTGTTCTGGGGGACCAGCCAGCCAGATAGGAGGCTCCCCTTCCCCGGGGAACCAGCCAGGTAGGAGTCCTTGTTCTAGGGGACCAGCCAGGTAGGAGGGTCCCCTTCCCCCGGGGAACCAGCCGGGTAGGAGTCCTTGTTCTGGGGGACCAGCCAGGTAGGAGTCCTTGTTCTGGGGGGCCAGGTAGGAGGCTCCGCTTCCCCCGTGGAGAACCAGCCAGGTAGTAGGCTCCCCTTCCCCCTGGAACCAGCCAGGTAGGAGTCCTCGTTCTGGGGGACCAGCAGAACAAGTGTTTCTGTCTGGTCTGATACGTTGCCTATGTGGTTCCTCATATGTGGACCCTCCTTTCTTCCCTTCCTCCCTCCAGACACATTAGAGGTGGGTGTGTGTGTGTGTCACACTATATGTCCACATCCCATGCATGCATCAATATAATATAACACGTAATCCACACAGCCTTCCTTAATAGCAGACGTGTCATTGTCAGCCATAACATGAATAAACAAAACATCATAACATCAATGCTATTAGTGCCATCTATGTGACAAGTGGTGGCCTGCAAATGACTTGTTTAATCTAGCCTTTATAACATTTGTAATAAATTACTGTTAACAATCAACACATTGGGATTATAATCCTGCTGTTGATTTGTAGTAGGAGGGAATACTTGGGCTCAGTGAGTGACTGAGGTACTTCCAAGCTTGTAATGTACATCTTGGCTTGGTGCTTGAAGCAGACACAATGACCCGAATGCCCTGAATGCTGAAATGGTTTTGTTTTGCCACAGGAAATCCGGCAACAGTCAAGCGAACTGCCGTGCAGATTTGCCAGATCACCCGAAAACAAATGTCGCAATCGTTACCGAGATGTTAATCCATGTAAGTACCGCTTCTTAGCCACCAGTGCGATCAACTGACCAACTCCCACTTAACTGAACTTTCATTGTGTTGGCTGTCGTTCAGAGAATGAAACGTGGACCGCTCTTCTGGGAAGAACCACTTCACAAGGATGCTTGCTTATGTGCTCTGTTAACATAATAGTGACTTGAACGTCAGAGTACAGAGTCGTTTTGCGGTCGGCATACAATATGTCGTGTGTTCTGTTCTAAACGGTGTACTTCCCTGGCAGTCGACCACAGCAGAATCGTCCTGCAGCTCGGGGAGAACGACTACATCAACGCCAGTTTGATCTCCATGGAGGAGGCGCAGAGGAACTATATCCTCACTCAGGTAATCAGTCGAACGGCAGTGGGCCGTGGAGCTGCTCCAACGCAATTGGTTTCACTGTTGGCATGAGAACCAATCCCAGTATGCAGCAGTTGCCTTCTCTTCCCTCCACAAACGCAGACATGTTAGTAAATTCTGTACAACATTAGCTCAAATAATATACACTAGTATTCACAGTCACCCCCAGGTGAAGGCAGCAATGTTTGGCTGTACATCAGTCCTGTGTTCTCTCTCCTCTAGTGGACGGTCAGTGTGTTTGAGTGTAGGAAGAGGTGCAGGCTGGGTGGCTAATTAGGGCATCAGAGATGCAAATGATTTCACAGTAAAGTTCTGTTTTTCTCTGCAGCTCTGTGCTCACTAGTCAACAGCTGTGTGGGCGGCCATGAGAGCATGTTCACTATTTTGGAGGGACTTTCTTTGTGGCGCACCACTGGTGCAACAGGGTGCGATTATGGGTTCCACCGCTAATATACACTCACATTCACTGTCCCATTAAGATAAGATATAACTTTATTAATCCCGAAGGAAATTCTTGTGCCAGGTTGCATAGCAATACAGTAAAACAATAGAGAAATAAACAGAATAATACAAATCTAAATAAACGAACAGATTTACAAATGTACAGTCCTAGTAGAATAAAAATATAGGTGAAATATAAAATGATATAGGCCAGATAAGGTATTCAGTCTGTGAAAAAAATGTGGCATAATTGAGGTGTAATACAACTGTGATAATAATAATAATGGTAAGAGGACGTATTAAGAATATTGCACATAATGTTGAAAGGTAATGTAGAAGAGGTATTGCACATGACATTAAGAATATTGCACACGATGATGAGAGGTAGTATTGCAGGTAATATTTAGAGATAACATATTCATAATGTGAATATAATATAGCACATGATATTGAGAGTATTGCACATGATAGTAATATTAATATTGCACATAATACTGAGAAAAATGCACATGATGTTGAAAGGTAATATTGCACATGATAATGCTGTGTTGTCTTATATTTCAACTGTCCTTCCCGCAGAGGGGGGAGGAGTTATAGAGTTTGATGGCCACAGGCAGAAAGGACCTCCTGTGGCGTTCTGTGGTGCACCTCGGTACTCTCAGTCTACGGCTGAAGGTGCTCTGGTATGACTCCAGTGTGGCGTGAAGGGGATGGGAGGCGTTGTCCATAATACTGAGTAGTTTACTCAGCATCCGCCTCTCCGAGACCTCCACCAAAGACTCCAATTCCACTCCCAGGACTGAACCCGCTTTCCTGATGATCTTTTTGAGTCTGTTGGCGTCGGCTGCCTTCACCCTGCTGC
This sequence comes from Coryphaenoides rupestris, assembly GCA_002895965.2. NCBI lineage: Eukaryota > Metazoa > Chordata > Actinopteri > Gadiformes > Macrouridae > Coryphaenoides > Coryphaenoides rupestris. Next base: position 509,005 of record PIJE02000053.1, read on the forward strand.
CCCAGAACACAACAGTGTAGAAGATGACGCTGGCCACCACAGAGTGATAGAACATCTGCAGCATGGTTCTGCAGACGTTGAAAGATCTGAGTCCCCGTAGGAAACACAGGCGACTCTGACCTTTCTTATACAGGGCCTCTGTGTTTTTAGTCCAGTCCATTTTATTGTCTATGTGAACACCCAGGTACTTATATTCCTCGACAATGTCCACCTCGGTCCCCCTGATGCTGACCCGTTTCGGGTGAGTCGGTTGCGTCCTTAAATCCACCACCAACTCCTTAGACCACCACAGTCCTGGACTCCTGCCCCTTTCTGATACAGCCCACAATGGCAGAGCCATCCGAAAACTTCTGCAGGTGGCAGGACTGTGAGCTGTATCTGAAGTCTGAGGTGTAGAGTGTGAACAGGGAGGGAGGGATTACTGCCTGTGTCCCATGAAGAAGGCAAAGTTGGTAAACGTGCCTCCATCTCAGGTACTGCTGATGGTATTGGTACAACATGGGTACCCCAGGTGATGAGAACAACCAGAAAGCAGAGAGGTTGGGGCATCGCCAGTGTTGTCTAAGATCTAATGCTGTTGTTGAGAGAGAGACAGCGATATATCACTGTGGTACATAAAGTTAAGAATAGAGCACGTTTCAAGTTAATAGAACGAGTTTCACAATTGCTAAATTGCCTGCATAATAGCTGGGATAAGAGCAGAAGTGCTAATTACCAACAGGTGATGCTGTTTAATCCTAGTCTCTGCTTTAAATAGTCCGGCCCGGGGCCCAGCTAGCGGTGATGCTGTTTAATCCTAGTCTCTGCTTTAACTAGTCCAGCCCGCGGCCCAGCTAGCGGTGACACTGTCCCCCACTGACTGCTGGGGGAAGAAGTGCATAAGTCAGCTCTCGTTGTGCGCTACAGGAACAGCACGTCAGCGATTATTGTTTTTCTTTATTTATTTTGGGACTGTTGCTTCAGAAAGTGTGCACACGACGCACCAAGTGGACAAAACTCTTCTGTAATGAGGGAATTATTTCATAGTGTACTTTCTGAATCGACGGTGGGGAGAATGGAATGAGAATGTGTGTGTGTGCTCACGGCAACACGGGCAAAATGCAGGTTTTTTGCAAACCAAAACCGAGCGACATGCATACAGGCCGACGTAGGGCAACGTATGGTCACCACAGCCTCGCTTACGGTCCCCCAATGGCACCCTCTGCTGTGTGCCAGGACCTCTCCTCACGCAGTCCCCTAACGTGAGTGTGCGTGTGTGTGTGTGTGTCTAGGGACCACTTCCGAACACGTGTGGCCACTTCTGGGAGATGGTGTGGGAGCAGAGGACCCGGGGGGTGGTCATGCTGAACCGGGTCATCGAGAAGGGATCGGTACGTGGGTTCTACATTTACATTTACATTCAAGGCATTTGGCAGACTCTTTTATCCAAAGCGATTTGCAAAGAGTACATTTGTCGAAGGACTATTGGATCCTTTTAGTATTCACTCGCATGCGTGTGAGGATCTGAATATTTTTATTTATTATATTTATTTGTTATTTATGCAGTCCAAATAATATTCACGATTCTATGATATCAATATTTTGACTGAATTGTGAAGTTTTATGTGGGGGTTTTTTTTGTAGATAAAATGTGCGCAGTATTGGCCGCACCGAGAGGAAAGAGACGCCATCTTTGAAGACACCAACTTCAGGGTGACCTTCATCTCGGAGGACGTTAAGGTTTACTACACCGTCCGGCAGCTGGAGCTGGAGAACCTAGTGGTGAGGTTCTGACCTACTGGTGCCCTGTGCTGGGGCCTCACGGTGAACACCGAGGAGTGTGTGTTTGTGGTTGGGTGGGTTTGGTGTACGCAGCCTCACCTGGCCTGAGTCAGGCTGATTGGTTGGTCTGGGGCTGATAGGTGAGGCACCACAGGTGTGCAGCCTCACCTCAACCCCTGACCCCTGCCAGGTGAGGCTGCTTAAACCAGCCACCAACCAACCACACACACACACTCCACAAGTACACTATGAATGCTTAATAAACACTATAGATATGAATATTACCTGAATGCATTGCATTGAGTACGGTGTGTGTGTGTGTGTGTGTTGTGTTTGGTCTCCAGACGCAGGAGACCAGAGAGATCTTACACTTCCACTACACCACCTGGCCAGACTTCGGGGTCCCCGAGTCCCCCGCCACCTTCCTCAACTTCCTGTTCAAGGTCCGGGAGTCAGGCTGTCTGAGTGCCGAGCAGGGCCCGGTGGTGGTGCACTGCAGCGCCGGCATAGGCCGCTCCGGAACCTTCTGCCTGGTGGACACCTGCCTAGTTCTGGTTGGTACCGCTCACTCTCTGCTACTAAGCTCCTCCCCCTCTTCACCTCCCGGCTCCGCCCACACACACACACCCTCAATATAGGATCCGCTTTACTAACAGTGGTTTAAGTACGTATGTGGCAAGTTGGTCTTGACACACGTCTGAAACCTGACTGACATGCATCTTTACTCTGTACAAATATGTGTTTTGATTACGGTCATTTAAAGCGGACAGTAATTGTACTGCTTGTGCAATACAAAGGGCCAGATTCCAAGGAAATATGTAAACCAGTCTGGAGGGCCCCCAGGGTTCCTGGGGTGACGGCTGGGAGTAACAAGTCAAGGCTCTCTGTTCCCTCCTAGAACGGGTTCTTGGTGCGTTGCTGTGAATCTCGTCTCGTACGCACAATGTGTCATGTGACAACTGGACCTTGTCCGGCCGTGTGCTGGCGCTCACGTTTGGCCGTCTGCACACAGAGCAGAATTATTGTTATTAGAATTATTTTAATTTGACCGCCGCTCCACAGAAATATTCCTTGTGGATATCGGCACCTTGCGCAACATGCAAACACACACGCACGCACGCACCACACACACACACACGTAGCCGTTGTTGAGAGGAATTGGAGGGATCTGAGTCACAGTTTTGATGATGCCATGCGGGTATGCGGGGGCTGCGTAAACGATTCCATGGAAAGTGAGCCACCTGGTTCTGCTCGAGTTTGAACACTGAGATTTGGCTCAGGGTTCGAGGAAGGTGGGGGGTGGGGGGGGGCAACAGAAATCCTGAGATTTTACACCTTTTATTCTGTAAATAACTTCTTATAAGATAAAATATAACTTTATTGATCCCGAAGGAAATTCTTGTTCCAGGTTGCATAGCAATCGAATAAAACAATAGAGAAATAAACAGTAGAATTCTAAAAATAATATAACAGATTTACAAGCGTCTTTTATCGTATTTTACGAACAATGACAAAATGGCATTGATTACAATGTTGAAGATCTTATAAGGCATGTTACAGCGTTTAAAATAATTTTCACTGCCCGTTTAATTATCCTTGCTTTGGTTAAATGTATTTTTTGGTTTGTGATCAGATCACTTGAGTCAGTATTTTAACGGTACGAATGTTGAGTTTTGTGGTAGTGGAGAGAGAGAAGTCACTGGCGGGCATCTGTCTGTACGACCTCTTGCATTTTCAGCAACTGACTTTTGTTGTTTTGTTGCAGAAGTTAGCGGCTCGGGGTTGCCAGGACTAAACATGCACCACTTGGGACTCACTAGCAGCCCAAACATAACATACATAAGTGTTGTGTTCTCCTCCTCTCGGTCACGTCGTCCAGATGTCCGTCCGCCAGGACCCGACGTCGGTTCGCCTCCGGGACGTTCTGCTGGAGATGCGTCGCGGTCGCATGGGCCTGATCCAGACGGCCGACCAGCTCCGTTTCTCCTACCTGGCCGTCATCCAGGGGGCCAGGTGCATCATGGGGGACGCCGCCCTGCAGGCAAGTCCTCTACCCTCGTCTGCGCCCGTGTGTGGGAAGAGTGAGACACGTTTGTACAAGAGATGCGCTCATAACGTGGGATGCCAAAGGCCAGATTGTTGTTGCATAAAACAATGCAAAGAAGTACCTTTACATTTGGCAGACGCTTTTATCTAAAGCAACTTACAATAAGTACATTTGTTGAAGGAGACCGCAACATATCGCTGTGGGACATAAAGATAAGAATAGAACAGGTTTCAAGCTTTCATAATTGCAAGGTTAATAGAACGAGTTACCCATTTAGAACACATGGCCACACATGGCTAATAAGAGGAGATCAAGGATTTGGAAATCACTTTCTTTCTGTTTTTTATGTTAAGGAGTCATGGAACGAGTTGTCGAACGAGGAAGATGATTCTCCAGAGTTTACACCACCTCCTCCTCCTCCTCGTCCCAGAGACGACTCCCAACACAACGACACGATCCCGCCACCCTTCTCCGGCGGGGACGTCGAGGTCATCGTCACACAGAGCGGCCGCGCGCTCGGGTAAACAAACAATCAAACAAACAAACAAAATGGCGGCAAAGTTTGCTGCTTCGCTCCAGCCTGTCCTCTCCGCAGACTGCGTTAGGCAGCACATTGATGTGTGTGTGTGTGTGTGTGTGTGTGTGTGTGTGTGTGTGTGTGTGTGTGTGTGTGTGTGTGTGTGTGTGTGTGTGTGTGTGTGTGTGTGTGTGTGTGTGTGTGTGTGTGTGTGTGTGTGTGTGTGTGTGTAGATCCCTGCCAGACTCTCAGCTGAGGAGGCGGACTGTAGGTGACCTCCAGCCGACCCCCACAGAGGAGTCTCTGGCCCCCCCGCCGCCGGTGGCAACGGCAGCAGGCGGTGGCGTAGAGACCCAGGAACACGCCCCCAACCCTCCGGCCCGACCAGAGGCCCCGGGGGTCGTGACCCCTGGCCCCAGGGAGGAGGGCCCAACCCCGCCCACACCCCCACCCCCACCCGGGTCCTGGTCCCCGGTTGTAGTCAACGTGTGCCTCTGTACAGCGTTTGCGTTCAGCGCCTATGTCTGCTATCGAGCTTGTTACCACTGATGTTGCTTTCTCTTCCTCAATTTGTATTTTATTTTATTCTCACGTTATCTTCTTAGCTGTTATTTTTTTTTTTTAAGGAGTCAATTTAGGCGGTCTGGTCAGTTGTCCGTGAGCGGGTTTGTACACTGCGTGGATCTACTTCGTTGATGTCATCAAATTCAGGTTCATTATTTTTATATATATCTATATAAATAATTAATTTACAAATTGTGTGTGTGTGTGTGTGTGTGTGTGTGTGTGTGTGTGTGTGTGTGTGTGTGTGTGTGTGTGTGTGTGTGTGTGTGTGTGTGTGTGTGTGTGTGTGTGTGTGTGTGTGTGTGTGTGTGTGTGTGTGTGTGTGTGTGTGTGTGTGTGTGTGTGTGTGTTAGGGGTTGAAAGGGACGGGTCCCGTCGCCGCTAGTCCGGACACTCGGGGCCTCAACTTAACTCAGCGTGGCCCCTGACTTTGAGAGAAGAACCCGGACCTCACGTCTCCTACTCTTGGGGTGTGTCTGTCTGGCCGAACTTAACCTACCAAATATCTCTCTTCGGTGCGGTTCCATCTGAGCCACTTCGCTTGTGATTCAGTTAAGCTTTGAATTTGTATTTTCATCCCAGATCTTTTTCTTTTGTTTTTCATACTCTTCTCTCCTCGTCTGGAACGGCCGAGCGAGACTATTAGACCTGCTGTCCTTTAAACGTAGCAACAACAACAACAAAGACTATTGCTAGAGCAATAGTGTTTTTATTTTCTATGGGTCATTATTAATCCTGGATGAAAGGTGAACGTTGACCCATAATACCGGCTAGATAAATGAGGGGGAGGGTTGGGTTGATGGGCGTGGCCGGCTGCCCTTCTTCATCCGTTTCCCTTCGCAGGGCTGCAGACTGAAGGTGTCTGTGGTCGTAGCGTGAATGTAGACTTACTTGTGTGTGCACTTTTGCTGGGGTGGGTGGATGATTGTGTGCGTCGACGTTGAGGGAGCTGGTAGTCATGGTCGGAGTGTTCTACTGACGCTTCTCATTGCAGATCTTACGATGTTTAGTTCGGTGCAGAGCAGGCGGATGCTGAGAGCTTCTGGGGGGGGTTTCTGTCTGAACCAATGTTGTGATGTTTTTGTCTCCATTTTGTCTGGCATTCTCCAAAAACATGGCTTTAAAAATAGACTTTATACCATTTTTAAGTTGCTTCATAGCAGTTGTTATGGAGTCGGTGTCATGACATTAGGCAACGTTTGAATCGATGCCATTTGTTAACAAAAAATGGACAAAGTAGTCAACGGAAAAGCCAACTATCTTGTGGTCTCCTACCGTCTTACCAGCAATACAAACGGCCAACCTCACCCTCGCTGTGTGGCTAAACTCAGCACTCTGCCACCCTTCGCGTTAGACCGCGGAGCCAGGGACTTAAAAATAAACCAAAAATAAAACACCAGCAGAATAACTAAAAGTGTGGGTGATGACCTTTTTTGTTTTTTTTTAAATGCCGTGGCCGGGCAGCACCACCACTGGCAGCGGCCCTCCTCTGACGTTCCTTCTCACGGTCGAGGTCCAGCGGTCAGGAACCAGGTCACCCTGACCTCCAAAAGGGACGGACGTGCTGCTGTCTCGGCCCGGTTAACCGGGAGGACGTCTGAAGAACAGTCAACATTGCTGTACCTTTCTCTGGAATGTATAATGTGTGTCCTATGGCCACTGAGAGACACAGACATATCTCTTTTAAATCAGGTCTCAAATGTGCTGAGGTTCTATTATTTTACTTCAGTGAGGAAATTAATCAAAGCGCTTGGGCAAGAATGTATTGCTCAAGATCCACCATGATGATTAAAAAAAATTTTTTTTTACATCCATTGTTTTACTTTAAGAAAAAAATAAATAAGTCTACCACTGATTTATTGTGATTTTTCTGAGTGTCTGATTGTTGTGATTTATTCTGCAGTGTCTTCAGAGGCCCGCTAATAAATTGCTGCGACTCGTAGTATCACCAGCCTGCCACATGGGGGCGCTGTCCTACCGATCCTAAAACTCATCCATCGCATTTCCATTGATGACAAAATGTATTCGCAGCCCACACTTTTCTGTCGGGTTACTGTACACTGGCTTGCTCATCAGCAACCATCAATCACGGACATTTCACTGGTATAAACATGTCTGGTTTCTTTAGTGCGTAGGCCTGCAACTGATTATTTCTGTATCCCAGATAGACAGACCATACAGTTGTATTATTACACAGCAAGGCCGTAATTATAATATCTATGGGGACCTCCAATATTCAAATATGCTCAATATGCCCCTCCCCTCCCAATATATTGATAAAATGTAAGTAAATCACAATTTGCTTAGCCACACACAATCTCACAATATCAGGACTTGTCTTCATATAACAATGCATTTGATTATGGTTATGATTGAACTTTATGGATCCCTAATCTCATACATATGATTTACAGTGAGTGTGTAACATGCCATGGGGCCTTGTTACACACTCACTACTGTTGTTGTTGTTGTTGTTGTTAATGTTGACCAACACATTTAAAATAAAACGTTTGGCGAAACTTTTTTTTTTCCAACCCCCTTGAGGAGGCCTCCGTCTACTTGTACCATTCAGTTGTCAGGCGGTTTGACGGCGACGTCCTGCCTGTGAGGAGGAGGAGGAGGAGAGGAGGAGATGAGGAGGAGATGAGGGGATGAGGAGGAGGAGGAGATGGGGAGGAGGAGATGGGGGAGGAAGAGGAGGAGATGGGGGAGGTGAGGAGGAGATGGGGGGAGATGGGGAGGAGGAGGAGGAGATGGGGGAGGAGGAGGGGGAGATGGGGAGGAGGAGATGGGGAGGGAGGAGGAGGAGGAGATGGGGAGGTGAGGATGAGGAGGAGATGGGGGAGGAGATGGGGAGGTGAGGAGGCGGTGAGGAGGCGGTGGTACGCAGCGTGCAGGAATGCGACCTGGACGGTGCGGAGCGGCGCTCCCTGCAGCGCTGACGTCACGGAGTCGACAAGACGCAACACGTGGTGACGGTGCGCCTTCACAACGCGGGGATCACGACATTGAGGAGGCCTTATTTTGATCTCTCACCTTACATTTCAATATTAGCATTGGCGCCTGCAAATGTGCCATCGGCGCATGTCTATAGAGGCCTGATGGGAAAGTGAATAATAATAATAATAAACAGTTGAGAGACTCGAAGGAGCCCTATGCTGTGCTATCTGATTGACGGGCCTACATTTCAACTGCTAAAGGGTTAATATTATGTCCTCATTCTGTGTTCTGAATCCCTGACTCGATAGTAGGCCTCAGTCCAACTGGTCATTCTCTCCGCTGACTCCGTAGTGCAGAAGTTATGAACTGGGAACTTCCCAGTCCGAAGCCAGGACAGTTTGGGTGGGGGGGTAGGGGTCTTGGCCTCCATGGAATCAGGAAATTCCTACATGTGAAACTAGAACCTGGGTGTGTTCTTCTTCTTTCTACGACGCGATGAAGTCCTCCCTCCCTGACTCACTGCTCAGTCAGTGCCTGGAGAAATGCTTTGTCATGTATTAAACTGTTTTATAGCCTTCAGTTTATTTGCTAGCTGTGGTTTTTCTACATGCCATTTGTTTCTTTTAAATATTATAGAGATGTGAAAATGTGTATGTATGAATGAACTATCATGAAAATGCATCTTGGACTCTCCACCTGCCAATGATCAAAACATAAAGCATAACCCTCAGTACATAGCTGACGTAGAAAGCAGTTTCACAAGCGCTTCCTGCACGTAAATTCTCTGCTTGTTGTTGTTATTGTTGTTATCTTGTCCTTGCTGCTGGTTTCCATGTCTACGGTAGAGACACGCGGAAGTGCAGGCCCTCTGGGGGGGGGGGGTGACCCGCCGCGTCTCGCTGTTTCCGTGGTTACGCGTGGAACCCGCATCCTTCCTCTAGAGGTGCGCTCGCCGCGGCCGCTGATGTACATGACGTACATGACGTACATGACATGTGTCACGTTGTTGTGTTGTTGTTCTGTCTTTGTGACTTCGTGTTCCAACGCAAAAGGGCGAGAGAGGCGCACGCATGTGGCAGGAAACGACCCAATATGCGTGCGTGTGTGTGTGTGTGTGTGGGTGTGTGTGTGTGTATCCACAGTTCGCTCCAGACGAGAGAAGGACAAATATTAAGCCTGGCTTGTGGGTTAAAGGTGAGGCATCGCAGTGAACGTACCCAGAGTCACGTATGGCCTGCGGTGGGTGGTGCGTCTGCACCGCCAAACACACCCTGGGTGCAGTTTCGTAATCTCTGAGCCTTGCCCTGCGATTCCCTTTGCCTTGGCTTGCCTTTGAAATCCCAATTAATGTGTGGTCTGTTCAGTAGCCTACTATAATGACTTGAAGAACGCACACTGGGTGTCTACAATCATATTTATTCCCCCTTTTGCCATTGGTATTGTTTCACAACATTTAAACCAGTTCTAAGTCCTCAGTAATACCTTCTCTCACCCAGGTTAGTTGAAGGCAGTCTAGTCTAATATACCAGACATTAGATGATCGGTTAGAGCATTGTCCAACTTCTGGATCCGAGGTTAAAGTCAGTCTAACCAGGAAGCCATGTGATCACATTTGGGAGGTCAGTATAACAACTATTGGTTGCCAACTTGAGATGGATGTTTTTCCTCTAGTTGGATATTGCCATATTTCAACAGATATTGGAGATATACTGTAGAAATGACCGATGTAATAAATGGGAAATTCCTCTGGCCTCTTCCTGCTGGTCCCATGTGGTAGGAGGGGCATCAAATGGGTTAATCTGTAGACATGTGATCTCATAAGGTCCTACTAGTCCACCTCCATAATATGGGAGTTTTGTTTGTTTCGATAATTTTTCTTTTGTTTGCTTCATTGACAGTTCGGTCCCCTCAAAGATTGGATGCCAAATATTTTCTGGCTGACACAGAAAGTTAAAACACATGAGATTAAGCACTTCATCAAATCTGTTATTATTGGCGGTCAATGCCTCGATTTTTCTAGCAAGCAAAACCAAAATATTGCTTAACGCACCAGAACAGAATCGCCCCCAGATCTATTTCGAGACCAACACTCAAGCACAGATCTAGTTTGAGGAAAGACTTGTGCATAATATCACCAAGGCTGAAACAGAAAGACAGACTTAAGTGTTGTACTTTGGCTAAAAAATGACTTCCCTAAAAGTGTCTCTGTATACACACTCCCAAAAAATGGTGAATAACTCCGTTGTGCTGAACAACGATGTTATCACCACTTTCATGGGCTATACGTGATTCACATTCCGGAGATATTTCAGATGTATTTTGAACATCTACGACACCACAAGAACTATACGTTGCGAGGCCTTGGCGTGGCGTGGCGTAACGTTGCGCAAGAGCTTGGACACTGCGACGCACATCGCGGTGACCACAAGACGGTGACTTATGCACATCAGTCATCATGTCGCTGAGATGTCATCCGAATAGCAGAAGTGAAGAGAGATGTCGAAATGCTGGGCTGCCTCCACGCCCCCCGTGCCCTGTGTGTCTCTTTACCGTACGCGTCTCCACCGTGTTCCCGTTACACCCCATGCTCCGGAAATCCTCTTCTTCTTCTCCTTCTTCTCGAGTCGTGCCCCCCGTAGGAGACAGAGGAGGCCTCGTTGCGAGCATAGAAGACAACCACGCAATGGTTTTAAATGAACGTCCAACAACAACAGCGTGGGGGTCACTGTTGGTCTGGGGTGGAATGATCGGACCGCCACACTAAAGACTGAAGCCCGGCACTGGAAGAGCCATGTCTGTGTTTGCGTTTAGTCTTTACATTTACATTTAGGGAATTAGTCATGTAAACGATAGACAGGAGGAGAGGATTCCGTAGTATGATATTAATTAAAGTATAGATTGTGTTGTTAGTAATAGTGTTATACAGTATCTGGGGTTGTGTGAGTATGAGCTGTGAGCTCAATAAAACAATGACATGAATGGTAAGACAATTGCATTGCACGTTTATGCCGCTGAGGAAACTGGATCCAAACAAGATCGGAGGCCTGAGTGTATTGTTGGGCTGTGATGCTGGTTTGTGTGGCCCCCGTAATCGGACTCGTGACGTTTCACAACAGAGTGACTGAGTCAGTGAACGGAAAAGTACCAAGAATGTGATTACTGGGAGAACTAATCTGTGGTCAATTGTGTTTGTGGAGTGTTGAATCGTTCACTGTTCTTCAGACTGTCATGGGCCATCATTCAATTATTATTATTATTATTATTATTATTATTATTATTATTATCTTCAGGTACCACAGTGATATATCGCTGCCTCTCCTTCAACAAATGTACTCTTTGTAAGTCGCTTTGGATAAAAGCGTCTGACAAATGCCCCTAAATGTAAATTATAGAGAGAGAAAAAATGTCAGACTATGAAATAGTATCTGTGTGTGTGTGTGTGTTGGCTTTTTTTATTAACCGTTTTTTGGTTTGGTTTTTTCAGAAGGTCAACTGACCTTAGGGGTGGAGGTGGGGTGGGGGGTGGTGATGCAACTCTTTACCGACAGCCGCGGCCTACTTACGGTAACAACTCACCCAGGGGGGAGGGGCCTAATCACACATTTCTCAAAAGCAAATAGGTCATCCGGTGTGGGAAAGTCCTGCTCTCCTGTCACAGCCTGCTCCTGCTGGAGGGAGGGGCAGGGGGGCGGAGCCAACTGGGCTGTCCGAGGAGAAGAAGGAGCAAGAGAAGGAGAAGGAGCAGCAGGAGGAGGAGGAGGAGGAAGAAGATGAGGAAGAGGAGGAGGAAGATGAGGAAGAGGAGAAGGAGTAGGAGGAGGAGGAGGAGGAGGAGGAGGAAGGAGAAGGAGAAGGAGAAGGAGAAGGAGAAGGAGAAGGAGGAGGAGGAAGGGGAGGAGGAGAAGCAGAAGGAGGAGGAGGAGAAAGAAGAGGAGGAAGAGGAGTAGGAGGAGTAGGAGGAGGAAGAGGAAGAGGAGTAGGAGGAGGAAGAGGAGCAGGAGGAGGAAGATGAGGAAGAGGAGAAGGAGTAGGAGGAGGAAGAGTGCCCAGAATGCTCGTTCTGAGCCAAGAAACAAGCAACGCGGTGGTTCTGACGCAACAAACTTAGGAAAGAAATGTAGATCCCCCCCCCCCCGCAGACTCCTCTCCAAACCCCCCCTCCAGACCCCCGCAGTGAAATCGAAGGTCCAACAAACAACTGTTTTTATAAACTAAACGAGTATGTATCTCTCCGCGGATGAGTTGAGAGCACCCTGTTCTCTGGGTGGGGTGGCAACAGCTCCTCACACAGTGGGACGCGGAGACAGGGGGATGTTGCTCAATACTGTGTGTGTGTGTGTGTGTGTGTGTGTGTGTGTGTGTGTGTGTGTGTGTGTGTGTGTGTGTGTGTGTGTGTGTGTGTGTGTGTGATGGGAAGTGTTGAGACATCCACGGCTCTCCGCATGTCAACCGCCGCTACACGACACGCCGGAATGGAGCGCACACGCCTGAACTCATGGCTCAATGTGTTGTGTTTCCGTGTGGGACAGATTGTTGTGTACTTGCGGAATACATTGAACACAACTGTGGACCCGCGAACCCCCCCCCCCCCCCACCCCCCCCTGCAGATTAAATGTGCATTTAGTTGATGTATGGAGAGAGTGAGCAGTACAGTGTAAATGCTGAACTGTCTCATAAAAGTTAATCAGTTCCCAGCTAGAAAAAAAAGCAAATGAGCTTTGCAGTTAATGAACTCAAGTGGTTCCCCCTCCTACAGCTGGCTCGCTTTCATTCTGCAAGGGAACATTTCACTTTTGCTATGTCTCATAAGACGCGTGGTGGTGGCGGTGCCGAAAAGAGGAAGATTCTGGAGGTTCTGCTGAAGCCAGCAGCAACACATCCTGCACGGTTCTGTCGGGTGAACCCTGCACCGCGTGGGTCCACTGTGACACTGGAGACTGCGTCCCCGCTCGGCGTGGTCTGCAGAGCGCCGCCGGTGTGCAGGAGTGGAGTTTGAGGCTTGGTTATTGATTGATCTGCAGGGCAGAACCTTGAACCCTCTGGTGGGCCAATGGACCCGGCAGACTGTTGACAGAGCTGTGTGTTTAAGATAAAGCCAACAGTGGTCGCATGTGGCCTGACACACTGTTTGTGCTGACCTCAGCAGAAGAATGTTCTCACAAGGAACGCGGCCTCATGCTCAATCCCTCTTACTCTTAATGCTGTATGCTCGACATTCCTCGGTGCAGGGGGGGGGGGGGGTGTAACTGAACATACAACCATGCAGCATTAAGACCCTACACTCTTACTCAGTAATGCAGATCACCGAATGTGTTTGTGTGTGTTTGTGTGTGTGTGTGTGTGTGTGTGTGTGTGGGGGGGGGGGGGGGGGGGGCGGGGGGATGCGAGTTTATCGATCAGAAAAAAAGGTCAGTGCTGATAAAATGATTCAATGTGTGCCTATCGGTCGTTATGAGGCAATTGAAGACCAAATGTCACGTTATATTCCACAGTTTTATTCATGGTCCTGCTGTGAATGTGTTTTAACCATGACTCCTGAAGCCCCTCTCCTCCATTCCCATTCATCCTGCAACATGTCTTTGAGATCCAAGCAAATTTGATCCATCATAGTAATAATAATAATAATATGGACTTTATAATACAGTAACTGGTCTTGTGGTTCAAATAATGTGCCGAAGTCCATAAGGAAGATATCCCTGCAATATAGCTGGAATAAGATAAAACAAGAAAATACAAGATAAATTGATAAAAACCAAAGTACAAATATGTTTTAATTCGATAAAATATAATATACAATTAAAGCATTTAACCTTTTAATATTAAATAATCGTACGCAGTAGACCCATTTCATTCATTGCCGATACTGTTACCAAGAGTTGCATCATTTCACTGCAGTGCAACTCTTCCCTTGACAACCAGAGCTCCAGATGAGGAAAAAAATAATGTATAAATTCACAATTATGCATGTAAAACCTTTTTTTGTACAGAAATACTGTATACATAGAAAAATTATCTGTTTTTTTAAGTGACAAAGAATTTTGAATGATTGCGCAATCAATGCACACGCAACATCTGGCCTCTCCTCTCCTCTCCCATCCAGGCCGTGATGTCCTTGTAAACTGGTGATGGCTGCCTTCACCTGGAAGCTACCGTCCTCACACACACAGTCTCACACACACACACACACACACACACAGTCTCACACAAACACTTCAGTGTGTTGCTGCCAGGTTTCTTGTCATCAGTCCATGAACCACGGGGGGGGTTAGTATCCAAGAGACATCGAGAACACGCTGTCCGAGGGAAAGAAAACTTTCGCAGACAAACAGGCAGTCAGACAGACAGACAGAGTCAATCAGTCAGTGAGTGGCCATAGTCCCCCCCCCTGCTAGTGCTGCCCGGTGGCCGACAGCAGGTTCCGCAGGGTGGCCAGCTCCCGGGACAGCTGCTCGACGCGCTTCTGCAGGCGGTCGTTCTCCGCCGCCAGCTCCAGCACCTTGTGCTGCGTCTCCATGTTGCGCATCTTGGCTTTATCCCGACTCTTCCTCACCGCCAGATTGTTCCTCTCTCGCCTCTGCCGGTACTCCTCGCTGTCCTTGTCCAGCCGCTTCTTGGACTTGCCGCCGCTGGACATCTTGTGCGACGACGGCGACCTGCCGCTCCCCGGCGGGGCAGGTGTGCCCGGCGGGCTGGAGCAGGTGGATGACGCGCTGGAGATGTTCCCCAGGCTGCCGCTGGGAGTGGACTGGTAGTGGAGGTACGACCGCATGTCGAACCCCGACGTGCCGCTGTCCATCTTCCCCCCTTCTCCTCCTCCCCGCCCCTCCACCTCCTCCTGCTCCTCCTCATCCTCCTGCTGCTGCTGCTTGCCGCCCGCGGCCCTGCAGCGGTTCTCCAGGCCGGGGCTGTACACGGTGTCCACGCGGGTCTCCTGCAGCTCCGGGTAGCAGCCCGCCGGCGCAGCGTGCGGGTAGGCGCCCGGCTCCCCGCGCAGGTTCCGCAGGTTCCCGCACTGGCTGGACTCCAGCTCGTTGACGAACGTGTAGTTCTTGAAGCTCTGGAACGCCGCGGCCGCCGCCCTCTTGATCTTGCTGTCCGTGAGGAAGTCGGAGAAGACGTCGCCCTGGTAGGCGGCGGCCAGCTGGTGGTGGTGGTGACAGTCGTGCGCCGCGGGGTCCAGGTGGTGGTGGTTGTGGTGGTCTCCGATGCCCCCGCCGCCGCCGCCCCCCACCACCAGCTCCGTCATGGGGTCGCAGAGTCTCCGGGGTCGGTAGGGGCTGCTGCTGCTGCTCGGGCTGACGGGGCTCACCGCGCTGTGTCTGTGGAAGGAGAAGCCGTCCTCCTCGTCGTACAAGCCGGCCACCTCCATGGATCCTAGCACCGGCCGGACGGCAGGAGCATCGGCTCACAAGGAGCTCCAACAACAACAACAACCACAACAACAACAACAACCACAACAAGTGTGGATGGAAACTTCAAGTTGACTGAGAGTCTCTGCTCCGTGTGACGCCTGTAGATTGCGTTGTCGTTAGCCGCCCAAAAGTTGCCGAGCTCATGTAAAAGTGTGTATTGACAGCTCTCTCTCCGCCCGGGCGACTTTATATAGCCTAGTGTGGGTGAGAGGGGGCGTGGCCAGGTGCGACCTGACACAGCCTGGTGTGGGCGGGAGGGGGCGTGGCTGCGCTCCAGCGCTCTTATCCGATTGTGGTCTCATCACTCAAGCTGTGTGTGTGTGTGTGTGTGTGTGTGCGTGTGTGTGTGTTGCACAACAGGATGTGTTAAAGTAGGCCTGCATGCCTCTTGTGTCAAGACTGCCGTCAATACGAAAGTCTGTTTTTTTGTATATATTGTGCACGGGGTCAGGGGTCATGCCGTGACTTCAGGTGAGCCCCTTGGGACATAAACGTGACATTTTACGCATTTGACGTTTGAGGCCGAACGCACAACTTTCGTTGGGAGATTGGAGTTGAATGTGAGATTTGCTGATGCTGCCCTCTGGTGGCGGTGACACCATGCAGGACTTTATTATGGAGAGCGTTTTTATTTCGGAGTTAAGATAAATAAATAGTCTCTCTTTTACTCTTTGACAAGAAAATGGAGGCTGTAAGTTAAAAACAAAAACAAAAGGTCGGGCTAAATATAAAATGTAAATATGAAATGGTCATTCCAAAAGTAAAAGTTTTGAAATCTTGAAATTATTGAATCATCGAAATGAAAGTAAAAGTGGGAACCTGGAAACATGTATGATCCATTCATTTGGTTTTTATCTTCCCCACATAGTGACTGGGCTATCTGGGAAAGGCTCAATGGAATTATACTGAGCTATCCTAGGCTCAATGGATTTATACTGCATACAATAAAATAAACTTTTATATCAACTCGAATGCAGTTTATATATAGGCCTATTATCTATACTATCTGTATTATCTATCGAATGTTATAAAGAAACTTGCTATATGCCTATTTGTTTATATGCTGCTGTTTATATGCTTATTTGTTTAGATTTCTAATTCCTGCTGCTCTTTTTGCTGAATATACTGTAAATTATTGTGGATATTCTGTTCCTCCAATTCATGTTATTTCTATTGTATTGTTAATTTGCACATTCCACAGAGCATCGCCACTTTTTCCATTTCACTGCACATCCTGTATGTTTATGTGACAAATAAACTTGTTGCGTCTTCTTGACTGTCGGCGGTGAGGGAGTGGGCGGGACTTTCAGTAACATGGGTTTAGAGAGGAATAACATTTGATTTTCCGTGACATGTTTCGGTTTTTGCTTTGTCAACATTTTGGTCAAGACGCTATATTAACGGCCCTTGTCGTCGTCGTCGTTGTTATTAACTGATTAACTTAACTGTTAACCGATTAACTGTTAACGAAACCGGATATAGCTTTGCGATGAACCGGTATAACGGTGCAGCAGCATCCGGTCTCGGGCTTCGCTAAGGAAATGCGTTCTTTTCACGCACAACCCTATTGGCTGTGAATAAAAATGACGTCTATCTTTCAAGTCGACGATTGGCTGTTGCCTGTGGCGAGCTGGCACGCGATTGGCTAAACCGCTGCTCCGTGGGCCCGGGGGACTTCCTGACTCCGGGGAAAGACTGAGAGTGTAGTGGGCTTGGTCGGTCTGGAGGCGGACGGACATCATGGCCGGCAGACTGCTGAACACGGAGCACGGGTGTGGACCCGGACCCGGACCCGGACCCGGACCCGGACCCGGACCCGGACCCGGACCCGAGCCCGAGCCCTCTCAGTCCTCGGCCCCGGTGCCGGAGGGTCCCGGGCGGGCCGAGGCCAGGTGGGGTCCGCAGCACGCCGGAGCCCGGGAGCTGGCGGGCTTGTATTCACCAGGTGAGCCGCGGAGCCTCGTCCTATTATTATTATTATTATTATTATTATTATTTTTTTATTATTGTTGTTATTATTATTATTATTATTATTGATAATAATATGATTATTATTATTAGTATTTTTTATTGTTATTATTATTATTATTATTATTATAGTGAGTATTATTATTAGTAGTAGTAGTAGTAGTAGTATTGTTTTTATTATTAGTAGTTTTATAATTTTAAATTATTATTATTATTATGAGTATTATTATTATTATTATTATTATTATTATTATCATAATAATCTGTGTCTCTTATTGCTGTTTAAATGCAAAGTGGCGTGACTCCCAGTCCTCCACGTCCACCCTGACACTAAACGAGCCTTTGGTTGCATTATTTCCTGTATTTCCGTGATTTCTCGGCGTTTAAATGGCAGGAATCTCGTCACTCAAGGAATGTTGCTGCGTATACTTGTGTTGTTACACAACTTGAATTGTGTGACGACATGGGGCGTGAAACCAGGGTTAGGGTTATTTACCCAAGAAGTCACAAGGAAGACGCGTCTCTCTACCCGATGTGGCCCAGCGTCGTTATTCTGACAGCAGCGTGAGACTTGTGTGAGCTGATCTACACATGACTGATCTACACATGACTGATCTACACATGACTGATCTACACATGACTGATCTACACATGACGGATCTAGATGTTTTAGAGGCCTATCACGTAGATCTATCGGTTTATTCACATTGTCACTACTCACTTGAATATATTTATTTGTACGGATTATTTTCTTCTGTTCAACAAAGCTATGTGTGGGCCTACACTTTGTGGACTGAACACGCATGCAATATTAAGACCCGGGTTGCAACCAGGGTTTTTTTTCTTTCTCTCTCTCTCTCTCTCTCTCTCTCTCTCTCTCTCTCTCTCTCTCTCTCACACACCTTCCAGTTTGTTGTGGAATTTTCTTAGTTTTCCTTCTATCTTCTAGGCTACTACTAGAGGTGCAAACTGTGCATGTTATGTTAGATAAGATTCATCATATCAACCTGTTCATTGTTTGTGTGTGTGTCTGCTGTTTTGACCTCACAGTGAACAAAACGTGCGTGTGTGCGTGCATGTGTGTGCGGTAGCAGCATTAGCAGTGTTGTTTATTGTCTTTGAAGAGTAATGTTATGCAATAAAGATATGGACTTATCGCCAAAATGAATTGCGATGAGAAGATATGCCATTGAAAGTGTGATGTTTGAGGTGTCGGAGAGAAGGCCGGGTGTCCGCCCCAGCAGCTGTCCGCCTGACTGGCAGGTATTTCCAGCACAGCTGCCGCTGGCTGTCACAGTCCCAACGTGAGGCCTCAATACAAGTAGAAGCAGAGCTCTGGAGACCGCATGACACTGCTATCTGCGTCGTTCGGCGTACCTCATATCGACATGGATTCTGCAAACACTATCTGGTAGACCTGTGCAGACAGACCGCGTGTTGGAATACTTAAGAACCAGCAGTGGAGAAGTACATTTACAGAGATGTCTATATTTAGCAGCACTGCATTCGAATGGAGGATGCAAACGCAAGGCAGGCTGCAGTAACCAGAACTGACATTGGACTTTGTTTCTCATGCATTTGTGTTTGTTTGTTTGTTTGTTTTTTGCTTTTGTATTTTCAAGGCAAGCGATGCCAGGAATGGATGAGTGTCGTCCTCTGCTTCTCTCTCATTGCCTTCAACCTCTTCCACCTTCTTGCTAATTTCCACTTCGGCCATCTGTGGTTCATCCTGTTAGGTGTTGGTAAGTACAAGTGAATTGCGCGGTGTTTAACGTGACACCAGCGTACGATAAAACCAGACCGGCGGTGATCCTGTGATTTAATGTGTGTGTTTGCCTCACCTCTTGTCCCTGCAGCTGAGCAAACACAGGCTTTTATATAATTCAAGACAATAGATTATGAGTTCATGGGGCGTTTATATGGGCTCCACTAAAACATTAATTGGCCCTTCAGGGTAAACAAACGTGTTGCCAGGCAACTCATGACATGTTTGCCGTGACTGGGTGGCTACGTTGTTAGCAACATTGTCCTGCTGATGTCGATGCTGATGCTGACCATTGAATTCCACCGCATATTAAAATATCAAGTTACACCTGCTGCAGTAGCAATGTTTACATTTGATTAGATTGAGATAAATTGCTTGAATTTTTGCATTTCTCCCATTTCCTCTTCTCCTTGTGTCTATTCCTGTCACCGATTTCTATTTTCAGTGGCGGGGATTCTAACGGCAGACTTTGCGTCTGGTCTGGTTCACTGGGGAGCGGACACCTGGGGCTCTGTAGATCTCCCGATATTTGGAAAGGTAAACCTCCATATAGGCCAAGGGGCCGTCCAGCAGATGGCAGTAATGCAAAAACATAAAACTCAACAGAGTTCTACAAAGTTCTCCTCAACAGATCTGACAGATGGACTAAGTGGAGCTCCCTTATTTCTGAATCTCTAGTTACCAGTTCTAGTTTCTTGAAAAAGAGCTTGTTTGCAAACAAAATAAGTTGTAATGATGGCTGTAATTAGCTTTCTTGTGTATATTTAACTCTCCCTTTTCAATTCTTTCCCAGGCGTTCATAAGACCCTTCAGGGAGCACCATATCGACCCCACCGCCATCACGCGCCACGACTTCATCGAGACGAACGGGGATAATTGTATGCTGACGATTGTTCCTCTCGCGAGTATGGCCATCAGCTTCCTCACCCTCTCCCCTGGTGAGATACTACACACACACACACACACACACACACACACACACACACACACACACACACACACACACACACACACACACACACACACACACACACACACACACACCGTTCCTTAAAGAATGGTTGGTGTCTGGCATTGGTCACTGTTTATTACATCTTTTAAGAAATGATCTGTCTCTCTCTGGATCATCTCTCTTGCAGCGGCGGTGCACCACAACTACTCCTGGTACTGCTACGTGTTTGCGCTCGCCATCTTCGTGACCCTCACCAACCAGATCCATAAGTGGTCGCACACGTACTTCGGCCTGCCCGGCTGGGTGGTGCTCCTGCAGGACTGCCACGTCATCCTGCCCCGCAAGCACCACCGCATCCACCACGTGTCCCCGCACGAGACCTACTTCTGCATCACCACAGGTGTGTGGCTGGTTGTTAACCGGGTGGTGTGAGGATGATAAAAGCAACTCTGTTCTGATAATCATGCCGGGTGTCTCTTTCCAGGATGGCTCAACTATCCTCTGGAGAGGCTGGGGTTCTGGAGCGGCTTGGAGGACCTGATCCAGAGAGTGACGGGGGAGAAGCCGCGGGCGGACGACCTGAGATGGGCGCACAAAGTGAACTAACTCCGCGGGCCCACGCCGACCCCGCAGGTCCACGCCGCGCTACCTCAGAGAACATCATGGCCTGTACCAAATGTCTCCTCCTTTCTTCTCGTGTGTCTAAATGAAGCTGTAATCAGCTGAAAAGAAAGCTTAGCTACAAATATTCTAAGCAGCCAGAGCTTTATTACTTTTACGGTCCAGGTTATAGAGGAGATTGATTAATTGAGTTTTGATTGATTGATTTTTCACCATTACTAATTGTGATGACTCACAAGCCAGCAGGCTCCTCATTGCCAGTTCTTCTCATGCTTGATCATCGTGATAATGATGATACCACGTTGCTTTCATTCACATGTTGTGGCTAAAGGGCACGTTCAATAACCTTTCCCTGAAAGCTGAGATGAGTTTGATTTAAATAAAATATTAATAACTATATTGCTGTGCAGTAAGAGATTTTGGGATAAATCAGTAACGTAAATATTTATAAGAATGAATTCTATCCCCAGTTTCCTCTACTGAAGCAGCACTGACGATGGCTCCATTTTTATACTACGTTTTTAAAGAAACTAAATGTACAAAAAAAAGTTGTCACGTCAGTACAGTAACTTTCTCCACAGAATATACAATTGCCTTCATTTTAACTTGAATAATAGGTTTGCAATCATTGCTCTATATATTTATCTATATCTTTAGATATACAGTAGATCTATATCTATATAGATATAGATGTATATCTCTGTCCCGACTCCATTTTGAGGATGTCTTTGAAATGCCTTTATGCTTTTTCAAATCTGTTCTTCTTCTGGTAATCTCTGCTGCCATAATGGAGGCCCGTGTAGTTGTATTAAGCAGCCTTAAATATCACAGATGCAGTGATTCCGTATCATCTTTATTTATTTTTTTTATTGCACCTTTTGCAATCACAGCACTTCATTGAATGCAACAAAAAAAATTTACATAACTAAATGTTATGTTTCATTTAGTCAAGATTAAAATCACTTTTCTAGAAAAAGCACACTTATTAATAACATCCCTCTTAATTATTTAGCCAATGTTTATTATATTGGGTTTACTTTATTTGAATGCTATTGATTAGATTAGTTTACATAATGTTGACCAAATCGGGCAATTTAAACGTCATATAAAACAATGCATTACGGGAGTAACTGCCATTTAACAAGTTGTACCTAAATTATGATAGTCAGATACTTAATTCACTGCATGACCAACTAATTGTATCCAATCAAACTCCACATGAGTTTAAGCATGCATTCTGAAAGCATGTTGCTTTAAGCAGCGTCTGGGTTTCCAAAAACAGCAGTTGACTTGAGTTTTCTATCGGACAAGTTAGTCACTTAATGTCTTGTTGTGTAGAAAATGCGTGAGGTTTACCAAATTGTCCCGCATGTCAACAACCAAAATGTTATTTTCATTCAGAATCTCAAACACTGAAATGTCATGTTTCTAACGGGAGTTAAACTCTTCGCTGTTTAGTGGGGTTTGCCAGATGAAATGTTCAACGGTTTCACTTCTTGGGTATTTTAGCGAAAACGGCAACAGTTATTTATGATGGAAATTATTTCAATTGTTTCAAGACGATTGCTTTTTATGATCGGATGTGCTTTTGAATCCTTTATACTTGATCTTTTTGTAATGAATTACCGTAGTTAATGCAAATACTGCTAAGTAGCCTAAATGCTTTTTTGTGTCAAGGTAACTGGATCTGTGAAGGGCGGTTTGGTGTGCTTTGTGTTTATAGGATGTCTAGAGGTTAGCATGTTGTGCTTTCACTGCATTCAGTCTGAAGTCACCATTTTCTGTGTAACCTTTCTACATCGTGCCCTGCTCATCTAAGTATGATGTGTTTCTTTCACTGCGTGTGCGTGACTTTCCACAAGGAATACCACACATTTCTTAAATATTTGGCTGTAAACACAGCTTTGGCCACATAACAGGCTGCTACAGTAAATTGTTTGCCATCTCTCAGGAGAGTTCTAGCAATTTACATAAATTGTACACTTATAGAAATACTACAGATATTGTTACAGATATTACAGAGAATACACGATTTGAAAGTTAATTAAATTAAAAGCCTAGTGTATTAACTGCCTCTTTCCGAAGGACTCACAGGGCCTACTATCAAATGGCATCATTTAATGTAATCTGTTCTGTCTTATCTTGCATATATGGCTGTTTAGTTATTGGTTGGTTTATTGCGATCCATTTTCTTCATTGCCAATATATGCAGTAATAAATTACAGGAGTCCATTTTCCCTTGCAGCTGTTTACAGCTTCAAAACATTTGATTTTCATGAGTGAAAGAAATTACATTTCCCAATGTGTCTATAAAGGAAAACATAATTGGCCAATTGAATATTTTTTTGTATTTGACTGTCTTTTAAATCTGTCTAAACGCTGGTTACATGTGTTTTTGGAGTGAACTTCACATCAACATTATGACATATAACTGTATTAAATGATTACTTTAGACTCCACTTACTTGCGTCCTCTATTTGTCCACTTCACAAAGCATGGTTGCTTGGTGGTAACGATGGAATTGTATATCATAACAAATGCCTTTTTGATGCCTTTTTGTTGTCTTCCATTTGGGCGATGTACAATGTGTATATTAAACTGTATTTATAAAGGAATTTAACAAAAACTGAATAAACCTTAACTTTCAACTGCTGTGTATGACTCCTTATTTGTCCAATCTTTGTAGCCAACTTTTATTTGGCTGAGCAGTAATTGGATTTACATTTTATTGATAAGACCATAGTATATGACTTGTTTGCCTTGGTTTATCCTGAGAGAGCAGGGTTAGGGTCAGTGATGGGAAGTAACAAAGTGCAAATACTTCGTTACTGTACTTCAGTAGATTTTTCAAGTATCTGTGCTTTGAGTCTTTCTTTTTTTGACGACTTTTTACTTTTACTCCCTACATTTAAACACGAATATCTGTACTTTCTACTCTTTACATTTTCAAAACGGGACTCGTTACTTTAGTTTTATTGCATTTGATGGGAATTGTCAGGATTTTTTAAATATCATTGCATCACGTGTTCCCAACATCAAGACCGATTTGTGTCTGTATGTGTGTGTGTGTGTGTGTGTGTGTTACAACTACCATGTATCACGTGTCAGTAAACATCATCATTATGACGAAAGTGTCCAAAGTTTCCAGTTCTGTTGCTGCCATTGAAAGCTGATGTTCTGCATTGGAGCCTCACGTTAATATTGGTCCACGTTAAGTTCATTATTTTCAATATATTAAGAATTAAAATGGCTACTTTTTACTTTTGTACTTTGAGTACATTTCAGAGCGTGTGCTTTTCACTTTTTACTTCTTTTTACTCGAGTAAAGAATTTGAATCAGTACTTCAACTTTTACCAGAGTCGTTTTTGATACAAGTGTGTGTGTGTACTCTGGTTAGGGTTAGTGGGTCTAGAGCAGGGCTGTCAAACTCATTTGAGGTTGAGGGCCGTAATGGACCCAGTGCTACTTAGCGGGGGCCGCACAAGAAAAATACTTTTGATAATGATTGAAGATGTACTGTCTGTGCATGACTTTTAAAATGCCTCATTACCTTAATTAAGCTAGTGAATTGAGGAATATACAAGGCTAGAGTCTGAGGGATTTAGGCCAACATCCTTTCTCATGTTTCTTATATTCCTCTTTAACACAGTGTTAGCAAAATAGTCTTACCTACTACACTGTATCTCTGTACATAAATATAGTGTATATACACCTATATAATATATATAATATACCTAGTAGACTGTTCTATATCCACTTTACTGCCTCATTTGCACTCTGGTTAGATGCCAACTTCTCTTCGCTGTACTGTACTTGTGCTGTGCAATGACAATACATTAGAATCTAATCTAATCTAATCCATCTCCAGCTCCCTGAAATGCAGCTCCCGTGCAGTTTAGTGGTTATTTGTAGGAATTAGAATCCATTGTTTGTGTGATTATGGATAAAGTGAAGAAATCAATCAGCTGCGCGGCCGCATGGGCACATCAGGGCGCGCCCCCGCCGCCAGACAGCAGCGCGCTGATAGTGACGTGCGCGCTCCCGCCGCCAGACAGCAGCGCGTTGATAAAGTGACGTGCGCGCTCCCGCCGCCAGACAGCAGCGCATTGATAAAGTGACGTGCGACAGCAGCGCGTTGATAAAATGACGTGCGCGCCCCCGCCGCCAGACAGCAGCGCGTTAATGAAGTGACGTGCGCGCCCCCGCCGCCAGACAGCAGCGCGTTGATAAAGTGACGTGCGCGCTCCCGCCGCCAGACAGCAGCGCGTTGATAAAGTGACGTGCGCGCCCCCGCCGCCAGACATCAGCACGTTGATAAAGTGACGTGCGCGCCCCCGCCGCCAGACAGCAGCGCGTTGATAAAGTGACGTGCGCGCTCCCGCTACCAAGCGACAAGATGGCGGTCGCCGCCGGATCAGGTAAAGAGCACCGAGACGAAGGAAAACGCGCTCACAGATACGTCCTCTGATACGCAATTAACAAAGAAACTACGCGTATATCTAAACACACACACGTCCCGATGCTGGGTTGAATAATTCACCCGCGAAATCCTCCGCGTTGAATTGTTAACGATCGAGGCTAATGGGGATGCTAGCGAGCGGAGCTAACGCCGAGCTAGCATCTGTAGGCAGCGCTCCTTCTGGAGGCGGGGCGGTGGTTCTATTCTGTGTTTAAATCATGCTTATGTCATGTTTATATCATGTGTATATCATACTTGTATCATGTCTATATCATGTTTATCCAGCGGACTGCTCGGCACGGTGACATGTAGCGGTGTCTTTATTCATCGCGTCGGTGTCGCCTCACGCTGGGTGCTTATTGCGCTGTCACGTCGCGCCCACCGCCGGCTCTCATATCTACACCTAATCTACATATATATATCTATATATATATATATATAGATATTTATATCCCCTACATATAGATCTGTATGTGTGTGTATGCATACTACACGAGTGCTGTCTCCTCTAACGTGTACTGTCACCTCTACTGCATGGTCTGGTTGTTAGACTTGGCCAGGCACTGAACGATGGAGCCAGAAAAACGAGTCGGTCAGGGTTGACTTCATGTAAATAAAACCCCCTCGTCCTGTACACTAGGATCCAGGCCTACACGTACACGTATGGCCCACTGTATAGCCTACACGTATAGCCTACACGTGTGGCCCAATACCTCGGGCAGATGTGTATTTCTATAGATTAAATACATCAAATGCACCTCTTCCATATTCTTCCAGGCCTACAACCACCGTTATATTGTGATGTGCTTCCTGTATACTGTACTACTATAGTACTATACTATACACTGCATTGCATATTTACATTCTATTAATCTGTTAATTACACATCTAGCAGGCCCATTACCAGTGTATTGAGCCGGTAGCTTTTGCGATCTAATAAAACAACCACCCCAATTCTAAATCAAGATGCTCAACATTTGTAATTGTATTTTTTGTTGTAGGGCCAACGCGAACTAGAACCCTGAATGCGGTCTAGTTGTGCCAATGTTAACACGGTTGTCAGCGAGGCGATCACATGCCTGAGATGGTTTGTGGGAATGTTCTCAGGAACGTCCAGACCGTTACACACAAGTACAGCCGACTGTGTGTGTGTGTGTGTGTGTGTGTGTGTGTGTGTGTGTGTGTAACCCCTAAGATGGTGGAGCAGGGGAGCGCAGGGTATAGGCTATTTGCCTAAATGCACAATTAAAAACAAATAATTGTAGTAGTAGTAGTTGATTATGATTTAGGTCCAAAATGGCTTAATTAGCTAACCCTACTTCACATAAACTGACACTAGTACACTCGTGTATGGATTCATTTGGGCACACCCTTTTTTCGATCTACTGAATGAGGCATTTTTTCTGTTGCTGCAGACTGTTTATTTAGAGATGTAGTCTACTGGTGTAGCATCAGAATCAGTAACTGCTTTATTGCCTGAGTTTTTTGCAAACAAGGAATGTGCATTTTTGGAATTGGTTGCCAGTTGCCACATGGAACCATGAGTCTTGAGACACACAAGGTTTAAAATCCCGACGTGCGTTATGAAAAGGTACGATTATTGATGGGATTCTCCATGACATCACTGGTCTGACTTTACCAGTCAGACTAGAACTCATGAATATGAGTAACAACAACACGCTTATGAACCAGCTCTTATATGTATATACATATTCTATATTATATATTGGCTGATATTAGAATATAGCCGTCGAATGAGACACCTTTTAAGTAGCGCTGTGTTTTGGAATGTGATCATGGTACAACATGTGCCATCACAACACCAAGGTCATGGATAAAACGAGTAGGTCTACAATTATGCTAATGCAGAGTACTGTATTACCACAAATCATCGAGAGATCATTTGTGTAAACGAAGATGCTATTTAACTAATGCAATACATAATTGATTTCAACTTACCTAACTAGTCATCAATTAAATGTATAATTGATTGGGTTTTATTTGTATTTTAAGAACAGAGCATTGCAATATATCTGCTTTAAGCTAATGGTTCCATTGAAATGAAGGGAACTGAAAAAACTCTGACAGCCGTCAGCTGTAGCTTCTGCTGGCCAGTAAGCGCAGAGGCAGCAGAAAGTTGACGCCTAGCTGCAGCGCTCGGCTAATTAGCAAAGCAGCGCGGCTCATGCATAACTAGGCAGCTCCCGGCTCCCACTACAGCTCAGTAGAGCACAGGAGACACACTGAAAGTGACACCGGCCCTCCGTGCTCCGTCCCCTGCTGCTCACACAAGTCATCACATAACGACGGTTTATACAGGCCAAATAATTCAATTACGTGGCCCTAAGTGAAGATTAGACTTTCATTGTTGCGTTGTTTAAAAAAACACATTAAAACGAAGTCCCTGTGATGCCATGTTTCGGCTCTTCAGAGCGACTAAACTCGGGCATAGTGGGTTTTTTTCTTCTTCTCCTAACCACATCATGCGTTCACCGACAGCTCAAACAATAAAGTAAAATGCTCAGTAGCGTCGTCCTGTCCGGCAAATCTGCGTGGCTGCCGCCTGTCATTGTGACTTCATTGAGGATGGATTCTGGGGACACTAAAGCGTCCCTACAAATGCAGATCTGTGTGTGTCCGTTGGCGCAGCAGACAACAGGCAGCCTGCCGACAGCTCTCTGCAACGCTGCGGTGGCCATTGTGTCGTCCGGGCTCAGCCTTGCCTCGAATCTGCCGCCGATGAAGGCCGCACACAGCCGCCATTGTTGCACTTTGTGTGGCAACTGCAACACATCCACAAACCAACCTTTTCTAAAGACAAAACCGTATTGCTCTGGCGTCTCTCTGTGAGCGAGGGTAAAAAATTGTGGCAGACAAACAAAAAGACACCCATTGTTCCTCTTCTGTGGTATAGCCAGTGATGTGTTCTGGAATGTGTCCTTGTGGGGGCGTTGGGAAGACAAATTAGCCTCATTATTTCTTTCTTTTTATGTGTTCTTGATAAGTCGTTAAAGTTCCCCGAAACTTCCGGCTGCTGGAAGAGCTGGAGGAGGGTCAGAAAGGCGTAGGAGACGGGACGGTCAGCTGGGGCCTAGAGGACGACGAGGACATGACCTTGACCAGATGGAGAGGCATGATCATCGGACCTCCGAGGGTGAGCGGCCGCTTCAGTCTTCCCTCCACCACCACCTCCTCCTCCTCCTCGAGGGCCGTCTGTCTGTGAAGCAGGAGCAATGTGTTCACGTCCTCTAGTGTCACCAGTGTCCACCTCGCTGGAGTTAATTCACCTTATCTTGCATGTGTGAGCAGCGCTCCTCGGTAAAACTGAAGGAACGTGTGGACTGTAGGCCATCATTTCACTAATGTCTACCATTTTAAACCTCTCACTGCAATACAATCAAACTTTTGTCTGTCTCTCTGTCTCTCTCCCCTCTTAACCACAGACAACCTATGAATATAGGATCTACAGTCTCAAGGTTGAATGTGGGCCCAGATACCCCGAGACCCCGCCCTTTGTCAGATTCGTGACAAAGATCAACTTGAACGGCGTGGACAACTCCAACGGCGTGGTGAGTACCGCCTCTGCTGCCGGCTGACCAGCAGGAGGCAGCAGAGTACGAGGACAGCCGAACGTGTTCGCATGTTGTAGGCAGGGTGACGCGTTATTAAGTTGGATAATAATCAGGTAGTCGTCTCTCGGCCTATGTTGAGCATGGTCTTGTATTTTGCCTGTTGCTTTAAATGGCATAGTTTAATAATTAGTCAACAAACAATACAAACATATTTGCCCATTTTTAGACTGCAGGTATGTATGTATGTATGTATGGCCCTCACTAAACTCCATTTAAAGTGGCTTTTCTGTGGCTCCACCGACCAGTTGGACACAGGCAGTGGATGGTAAACCGGTTTATTGTCGAAGTTTGTAGACCGAATGGACGGAGCAGAGGTGGTAACAGCTAGCATGCTAACACTTTCCTGTGTGTGTGTGTGTGTGTGTGAGTGAGAGTGAGAGTGAGTGTGTGGTGGTGCTGGTTTAACCTGTGGTGTGCCGACGTGTTCCTCACTCCGACTGAAACGTTGCACGCGTGTCTCGTCTCCCAGGTGGACAAGCAGGCCGTGGCCGCGTTGGCCAAGTGGCAGATCTCCTTCACCATCCGGACAGTTCTGCAGGAGCTGAGACGGCTCATGCTAGCCAAGGAAAACATTAAGCTCCCTCAGCCCCCAGAGGGCCAAAACTACAACAACTGAGGCCCTCCCCGCCCCCCCCCCCCTCCCAGCTTTATGGTTTGCATTCATCTCCCCCCACCCCCCCACCCCCCACCCACCTCCATCACGCCCCGCCCCCCTCCCTGCCAACACCTGTGCACGCACATACATGGCAGCAAAACATAACATATATATAGATATATAGATGTATATATATCTATATATGTGTATATAAATATATATAATGACAAATACACATTAGAATATGCGCAAAACTGCATAGATATACAAAGTCAAGTCATCGTTCATGAAAGCCTCCTGTCTTGGTGCCCCTCCCCCTCATCACTGGAGTTCTGCCCCCCGAGCCGGCGGGGGGGGGGTCCCAGTCCGCACCATGTGATCATTTGAATACTGTACATCTTACTAATCTTTTTTTTTTTTTTTTAATTGTTATTTGTTATAAATTCCGATTGTACAATAACATAAATAATATTATTGTGTGTATCTGTGTGTGTGTGTGTGTGCGGCCTCTTTGTAGCCCCAACGTGGTCCCAGACCGTCATCAAGATCATTCAGGGGTCACTTCTAAGCATCTAAATGTACTGAAAAGATGGAATGTGGGTCACAATATGGAGACGCGCGTCAACGCATTTGTTGTGCCTGCTGCCACGTACACATGTTGGAGTTTGCTAACCAAATATATGGGTCAGGGTTAGCGAGGTGTCTAAAGAGGAAATCTTAGTAAACAGTTCTGGTTTCAGTTTTGGTCCAGGTTACCACATCCTGTTCATAATGAGTCAACCTTAAAAGATTCCATGTTTGTATTCATTTGAACTGCAATTAAAAGTGTCAATCTATTATCGGTTAAACAATGGTTCAAAAAAGACGCTGCCGCTCGGGCCATGGCGTCGTTCAGACGTCTGACTCGTGTGTTCCTCACCACCTTGTGTTGATGTTTTGGGTTCTCTTCGCTCCATGACTCTCACACGTGGCGGTAGAATGTGTGTGTGTGTGTGTATGTGTGGGGTGGGTGGGGGGTGGGGGTGGTCGGACCGCTCCAGAGAGCAGGTGTGTGGAGTCTGAACCCGGCCACCGTGTTCATGTACCTGCAGACCTCGAGGGATCCCAGCACCACAGTGTTGGGGAGGCTTCAGTCATGTCACCTCTCTGTTGCCAGCCAATGCATTTCAGATGGGATTTCAAATGTAGTTTGAGGCGTCTAGATTGGCGTTGGTTGCGCACTTGACTTGACTGGTGGGTTAAGACGTCTTATTTGTGCAATTCTTCTGACCTGTGTGTAGTCAACATGGATATGTACACCAACACACACACACAAAATTAGAATGTATAGAGTTCTCTTGACAAAACGGAATAATTTTGTATTCAACGTCCATATTACTCAATTAGTAATAAAAGCTGCTCCGAGAACATCTCATCTTGGTGTAGACGTTAATGTCCGGGGTTAACATTTAACACTTTAGTTAACAAAGGTGTTTGTTGCAGTTCAACACAGACCTGTCTACTGGACATGTTGCATCGCTCCAGGAAGACAAGTAACTGAATTAACTAACACATGGTAGTGAATGCACAGCATCTTTCTTCTTATTCAACGTAGTTTAGTTTATTAAATGGAACATGTCACCCAGATACAAATTGGCAATGGAAATGACTTGTGTGATGAGTTACTTCCTTTATTTTACAATATTTTCTTCAAGTGCGTTACTTAACAACCGATAGGGGGCAGCATTGTCCCCCCGGGATGTTAAGCCTTCCGTAACATGTTAAAAAAAAAAACACGTTTGAAAGAATACCAACATGTTAGGGAAAGCGGACAGTTTAATTGTCGGGGTTATATTGTCACGACCATCGCCCACATTATTAGACAGACCACCAGAGAGACGGACTGCTAGACTCTGGACTGCCCTTTGACCCCCAGGAGTCCCGCCCAGGAGCCGCAGCTTGGAGCTGAGATCCGTCAGGTGAGTGCAATGATTTGTACATACATGTAGAAAGAATTACATACATGTTAACGTCCTGACTTTAAGAAGGTGGAAAAGAGACTTAACTCTGCTTGAAGTGAACCAACTTCTAACTGTGGGCTCAGTAGTTTGTGAACGTGTAAGAAATGGCGGCTTTCTTACAGGTTTATGTAACACTTCATAGTCATCTGATGTGGTGATCAGTGAACTAAACATTCTGCCTTGCTGTTGTTATCATGAAACTAATGACTTATGTGTGTGAATCTTAGGGAAGTGAGATTTGGTCAGCTGAGTCAAGTCAAATCTGCAGCAGTAAGCAAGGCAGTGGTTAAATATGTATGGGACATTGTTTGTTGGCCTTCATATCAGTTGACGGGGCTCTGAGGGATCAGCTCTGCGAGCACGAGGCCATAACAACCAGATTAGGGCCTCTGCTACGTCGACGCGATGGCTCTCCTGGTCCACCTGCTGGCCTGCGCCTTCGGCCTGGGCTCCTGGCTGGCGGTGAACGGCCTGTGGGTGGAGCTGCCCCTCGTGGTGCAGGTGCTGCCCGAGGGGTGGGGCCTCCCCTCCTACCTGACGGTCATCATCCAGCTGGCCAACCTGGGCCCCCTGCTGGTCACCCTCATGCACAAGCTGCGCCCCGGCCGGCTGAACGAGGCGGCCGTCATCTACGCCGTCCTGGTCGTGGGCGCGGTCGCCTGCGTGCTGCTCGCCTCCTTCTGGCGGGTGACCACGGTGGTGGGCGGGGCCCCGCGCAGCACCGCCTTCTTCATCATCACCTTCTTCCTGGCGCTGGTGGACTGCACCTCGTCCGTCACCTTCCTGCCCTTCATGGCGCGGCTGCCCGCCGTCTACGTCACCACCTACTTCATCGGCGAGGGGCTGAGCGGCTTCGTGCCCGGGCTGGTGGCGCTGGTGCAGGGCGTCGGCATGGCGACGTGCGTCAACGTCACCCGCAACGCTACGCAGAACCACACGGGGGGAGGGGGAGGAGACTCGTCGTGGCCGGTCCAGACGCAGTACCTCCCGCCTCTCTTCCCCCCGGAGGTGTTCTTCTACTTCCTGGCGGCCATGATGTGCGTGAGTCTGGCGGCGTTCTTCGCTCTCACAAGAGTCCCTCACGAGTCATTCGAGCTGACCACCACCGCGGGCCCCGAGGACGTGATGCTGGACCGCCCGGCGCCGTCTGCCTCTACTGGGCTGGACAACCCGGGCCTGGAGACCGATGAGGCTGACGCGGGTTCCCTCCCGCACCACGACAACAAGCAGATCAGCCGGGTCGCGGCGACGGTGGACGCGGCTACCAATTCTGGCCTCTCCGCCGCACAGCTGGGCTTCATCTACCTCCTGGTGGTCGCGGTGAACTCGGCCACCAACGGGTTCCTGCCCTCCGTGCAGACGTACTCCTGCATGCCCTATGGGAACCTGGCCTACCACCTCTCCACCTCGCTGGCGGCGGTGGCTAACCCTGTGGCCTGCGTCCTCGCCATGTTCTTACCTAATCGGTAACACGTCTGTCTGTCTGTCTGCTGCTCCGTCCCAATAGATTAGTCAATCAATCAATCAATCAATCAATCAATAAAGTGATTATCGACATGGTTAGCCGTCCCATGGGACTGTCCCCCAGTTGATGTGGCATAATGATCATAATGTTGTGTAATAATGTGTAATAATGTGTAATAATGTGTAATAATGTGTGTTTCCAGGTCTCTGGTCTTCCTGGGGGCGATGGGGGTTCTGGGCACGGGGTTTGCCAGCTACAACATGGCGATGGCCGCCCTCAGCCCCTGTCCCCTGCTCCACGACTCAGCCGTGGGCGTGGCCATTATTGTGAGTGACACTGGGTACCAGTACCACTCACCCACTGGCTTCATCAGTGATAATAATATCAGCGACAATAAAGGTTGTGTTGAAACGGTTGCTATTTACCATGTGACTTTAAATTTGGCACATTCATATCGACTGTTGTTGAATGTCTGCTTCCTATGCTTCTACTTGACTTCTACTTGACTTCTTATGTACCACAGTGATATATTGCTGTCTCTCCTTCAATAAATGTACTCTTTATAAGTCGCTTTGAATAAAAGCGTCTGCCAAATGCCCTAAATGTAAATGTAAAATAATATATCCAGGATAAGATATGTTTTTATGAGTTTGAAAGGTACAATTGATAACGCTGACAACGTTCAGACTCCAGATCTCACTCTCCCCCTTCCATTCCATTCCAGTGGTTGCCAGTTTGAACCAGAAACTGATGAACCTGTTGTGGTCGAGGAGAATTAATTGCGCAACATGTACAGTAGTTTTACATTTGTAGTTTTGTAGCAGAGCACTTGGGATTGGTACCGTAGTGAAGCCAGGGGATTACCGTCCAACGCAGCCTTTTGGTTTTTCCACACTAACTGGCAACCAGTAAGACTCTTGATCGCTGATGACAGAGAGGTACCATGTGATACCAACGCCGTTATGCTATTGGCTCACAAGCCTTGTTAGAAGCAGGAATTAAACATCAGAAACCTTTCACAGAGATTAATTTTCTTTAACATGATTCATATATACTCTGATTGACTGATTCTATATATATCATGTCATATATATTTTTTCAAAGTGATACTTTTATCCTGCATGTTTCTAAAAGCTCTGTCGATGTATTATTTAAAAAAAGGTATTCTTCTCAATAATGTAGTGTTCATTACATTTAACATTTTGAACATTATCAAAGAGAAAAGCCAGACTTGCTCAAATGACATTTGACATGAATAACATGTTGACATGTTTTCATTGTGATCCCCAGGTTCTGTCGTGGGTCTTCTTCACTGGAACATTTTCCTACGTGAAGGTGATGGCCGGCGTCATCCTGAGGGACCACAGTCACAGCGCCCTCGTTTGGTGCGGCGCTGCAGCGCAGACGGGCTCCCTGGTGGGCTCGGTGACCATGTTTCCCCTGGTGAACACCTACAGGCTGTTCACGTCAGGAGACTACTGCACCACCGTGTGCCCGCTGTGAACTTGACCTCCATCACGTCGGGCTGGGAGCTCAATCACGGATGTGTGTGTTCGACGCTCACGACGAAGACACTGTTTTATTAGGTTTTATCACTGTTTTATAAAATGAAAACTGTAAATGCACTGGCTAATATAAATATATTTGTCTTTTCAATGATTAAGAACCCAACTACGACTGGTCGTACATTTGAAAACCTAAGTTGAAGAAATCAAAACGTCGCTGCTTCATCTCCACTAGATGGCGCACTTATACCCTCGAAACAGAGCCCTGCCACATTTAACTCACTCCAACACACTGTGATTAATATATCTTGTTTCTTATCCAAGTCGTAATGACACTTTATTGTTGAGACATCTCGTCGTTCTTGTGGGGATTTGCAATCCTCAAGTGCAAAACGGTGTTTTTTAACGGAGGCTTCATAGCTGTAAACGTCAAGAGGTGCACCAGCCTATGGAGTCCATGCTAGCTGTGTGCAACCGTACCCCCTGCAGCAAGGGCAGCAGCAAGGACTCGTGACCGGGAGAGAGAGAGAGAGAGAGGCTGGAAGATGGAGTCTCTCAGCCTGCTCCTTGTGTCTGCAACAGAGGACCACCTCGCAGACCATTCCCACCTTCCCCTTTCCCAGCATTCTTTTGTCTCGTGAGATGCTAACTTTGTGATATTAACTGAAACGCGCTTGTCAATGCAATGATGAACGAAAATCACCGGGTCGATGTTGTTGGTTTTTTACAACCGCATAACGAGGATGCAGGGGAAACATGGCGGCTGCAGCCACGATCCGGGGTGACAGTAGAGGACATAATCCCAGAGGCCTGGGACGCTTCTCAACGCTACTCCTGCTGCACGGCCCCCGGAGGAGGCGCCCGGGGACGCTGGCGGGCCCTGGGAACCAGAGAGGAGCGTCCTCCTCCTCATCAGCAGCTGTTGGCCCTCCCTATAGCCCCTGACCCCTCAGATGGGGAGGATGTGGGGGTGGCGGGGCGGGGGTGTGTGGAGGGTCCCCAGGCCTGCTTGTGTGGGGCCGCACAGGGAGGAGGGCTCTAATTACCCGCGCTCCGAGGGGGGTGTCGGCTGCTGCCTCTGCTGTTGGTCACTTGGGAGTTTTCCCTGACCCCAACACTGAGTTAAAAAAAAAGAGAGAAAAAAGCAGGAAGGAAATCAAATGACCCCTCGTTTGGCTCCGTGTGGCCTGCAGCACCAATAACGCGGCGTGTAGCAGCGCAGATGTGACTTCCTCGTTCTGATCTGTTGAAACTGCGGGGCGGTATACATTGTCGTTCACATGACAGCGTTGCGGTGTGGTGTGCTTAATACAATCAGAACAGATTGATGGAGTCAAAGTGGGAAAAATGAGGCAGGATATCTCAGGCCGTGGGCTTTATTATCCCATAAGTCTCTCTTCCTCGATGCACAGAACATCTTTAATGACTGCCGGCTCGCCTGCGCTCTGCATTTCAATTCGGCTCCTCGTGCCGTCTGATGACCTTGAGTCACCGGTGCCAAATACCCTGAGCTATCATCTTTTTATATTTTATCCCCTAGCGTCATTAGCTAAAATTCCTTGATGGGTCCGGGGTGCTTTGTGTCAAGGCGACGACGGGACAAAGAACAGAACCGTTCCTCCAGGCTCTCTCTCTCCTGCTCTCTCTCTCTCTCTCTCTCTCTCTCTCTCTGCACGTCAGATGGTCCCATGGTTCCTCCATCTGGCCAGGAGAGGCGGCGGCCACCTGGATGCTCTGCTCTGGTCCTGTGAGATCCTGCAGTCTCCTCTGCCATGTGAAGCCTGCACCGACTACGCCACGGAGAGATCCATCTGCTCAGGACCACACCTCCTAGAGAGCAGGCCCCCCCCCCCCCCTCCTCTTCCTCCCCTGTCCCTTCTTCTCTCCCCCCTCTCTCCCTGTCCCCCTATACCCCCGTCCCCCTGCAGTGTGGCACATAAGGTTTTTTGTTACCCTTGCTTTAATGGCGAATGAGAATAAAGACTCCAAAGAAGCGTGACGTAATAAACATAACGCAGCCGTGGAGCTGCTGAATCGACAGATAGTTCACCTGTGTGTCCGGGACGCTACGCCACACAACAGCCTCGCTGCTCCGTGACTCCGTGTGTGTGTGTGTGTGTGTGTGCGTGTGCGTGTGTGTGTGGCCGGGCCGTGTTTATGAGACGCACACTGCGGAAGCGTCGCTGGGTTCTGCACACACGGGACGGACGACGGAGGATCAAGATTTATCCCCGGAATGCATCAACAGGGCGTCCGTCCGTCCGTCCGTCCGTCCGTCCGTCAGCGAGCGGACGGCGAAACGCACTTGAGTGTATCTGGCAGCCGAGGCAGAACTTGGCAGCTTATTTTTCAGGTGAACAGCTTGTGGGCATAGCAGTTGCTGGAGCATGGCTGCGATTCAGACACACGGAGGCGGACGACACACACACACACACACACACACACACACACACACACTCACACACACACACACACACACATCACACACACAGCCAGTCAGTCCCTGCCTCGCACACTCGCGCACATTAGCTTCCACACACTCTCCCATTTAATGAATTCTGTCCCATTTATTTCAAATTGAACGTGACAGCCCTCTGTCAGTCACACGCCCCCCCCCTCCCCCTCTCCCCCCCCTCTCCCTCCTCTCTATGAGCAGGTATTGATGTTGCCTTAATGAAGTGTCCGTCGCTCCGCCCCCCCGCAGGAGCGACGGGTCTGTCATCGTATGGTAATGCTCCCTGGCTGGCTGTCATTGTTGTGCTGGAGTTCAGCGCGGGTCAGCACGGATTCCCCCCTCCGGGAACCCTTTGTTCCGCGGCCCGACTGTGCAACATGAGTGGACCAATTACAGCGCGGCACAGCAGGGGAGGGGAGGGGGTGGTGGTGGTTTGGGGGGGGGGGGGGGGTGCAAACTTGTAACACTGCTGTAGTGAGCTAATTATTACCTCAAGATCAGTAGTGCAGAGCGTGGATCCTCTCGCGGTTGTTTTATTAGCGTCTTGTTTTTCATGCGATGCAATAAATTGCATTGTTGCTGCAATGCATGTGTGGTCGCTCTCATCCCCATTCCGTTTTATTTTATTGTATTTCATTCCACTATTTGGGATAAAGGTCGGCTCCTAGTCCATCATGAGCAGCCACTGACGAGTCAAATCCCAAGACGACCTCGTTTAAATTGTCAATGCAAAAGCAATTTACAGGCCGGTGACTGCCAGCACAATAACCTTGATATAGTGTCAAGAAGTGATTCATGGAAATGTGCACAGCCTCTCTCAGCGTCGCCGGGCCGGGCTGGGCCGGGCCGGGCCGGGGAGGCTGGGGGTGTTGGTACCTCGCCAGCGCGGTCAGACCCGACCGGAATATCGTTATATTTCATTAATTTTTGTAAAACCTCAATGGAGTTGTCGTGCCGGAAGCACAGGTTTCAGCGCCTTCGTGTCCTTCAACGTCAACACGTCAGCGCACTGTGTGACTGCACATTTCCACGTCATATTTTTGCCATGCAATTATATTCCTCATTATAGCGAGTTAAATAGCGTTCTACGACTACGGGGGTTGGGTGAACTTGATGGGTGAGCAACCACCATTATTGTCAACACTTGGGGACGGACACGCACACACACACGCACACGCACACACACACACACACGCACACACGGTGAAGTGACTAAAATGTAGTTTAGGACATAATATCATCATGCATGCATACTGTGTGGGCCATCATAACCCACCCCCACCCCCCCCCACAATATGCTCCTCCCCTTGATGCGAGCTGGTCTCTCCTCTCTCCTCTCTCCTCTCTCCTCATCTCCTCATCTCCTGTATCCCACCACCCCCACTGACCTGGGCCAGCTGCTCGGAGCTACCGGCGCCCACCCCCTTTGTGTGTGGGGCCAGTCAAGTGGAAAATGGCTGCGACCGAGAGAGCCCACTTCAGAGGGCCCATCATGCTTTGAAGGGCCCTGATGTCCTTTGACAGCCGCAGTGTTAAACACGGGAGTCCACACAAACACGGCGACGCTATTATCGTGTTTGCTAACGCAGGGTGGGTGGGGGGGAGAGAAGACCAGAGGCTCCGGGCGCGTTTGGTGGACACCAGCAGCAGCGGTGGCAGCGGCGGCGGCGGCGTCGGGCGGTGTGGCCTCGTGGAGAAATGAGAGATTGCTACGCTGACTTACAGCCTGGGCGCCCCCCCGGGATCCTATTCCTACATGAGCCACCGAAGGGAAGCTCCCGCGATGCAGCGCTATGCTACGACGTTGTGGCGTGGCGTTAGCTCGGCGTACGTGGAGCCTGTAGTAACAACCAGTAGTAACCCCCCCCCTCCCTCCGCCCCCTGTGCTCAGCAGCCGAGCAGACTCCCCACGCAGGGGAGACACGGCTGCCCACTGAGCCGCGCTGGAACAGGAACACCGGCCGCCCAGAATGAACAGCAGTGATTCTCACCGCAAAAACAAACGGTCGGTGTTGTCAGGCTGCGGTCTAGATTGCGTTACCTGCTACCACAGATGCCGTGTCGGCGTACGACCCGAGGCGAGGGACCCGGAGTGCTGGAAAAAAACCGAGCAGGAGGTGCCTTTGTGCTGCAGAAAAACACCTGATCTGAGGAAATCACTTCAGGCTCCTCCTCCTCCTCCTCCTCGCGGCCTCGAGGTCCGTCCATCTGCTGCTGGGAGAACACGGACACACGGCCCTGTTTACATGTCAGCAAGAGAGAGAGAGAGAGAGAGAGAGAGAGAGAGAGAGAGAGAGAGAGAGAGAGAGAGAGA